>JAQQZU010000011.1:4724947-4739315 GCA_030068025.1 Parauchenoglanis punctatus
AACAACTGGAGTAATCCATATTATGTCAACAACCGCTCGACTGAGTAAAGAGAAACAACAGTCCATCATTACTTTAACACATGAAGTGTCTTTTAAGTAATAAAAATAAAGAAAATAAACATTGAATTAGAAGGCGCGTCCAAACTTCTGACTGGTAGTGTATACATTTTTGTTCCGTTTGCAGGAGAAGTTTAAGGCAGTGGTGTGGGAAAGCCAGGCCTATAAGGAGAACCCTGCTGAGATGGAGGCTCTGTGGAACTGCTGCTCCCACCGCCTCTACTCCCTGGAAGACCAGCAGAAACAGCTTGGACTCGGGGATGAAGTAAGTCTGCTCTAATTATCCTTGACCTCCTGGCTTTTTTAACAACTCTGTCTTGTATAATCAGCAGAATGAATGATTTTGTCTTCCAAAGGGGATCACCACGTACTTCTCGGGGAACTGCTGTTTAGAAGATGCGGAGTTGGCTCAGAAATTTCTAGACTCCAAGGTGCAGTATTTAGGCAGTTATTAATATCTGCAACACTTTTGTGATGTCTGTCTTTGATCACATTTTACTGGCATACTGTTGATCTAGATCTTCAGTTTCTTTTCCTCCTTTATCCAGTTAAATAATATAATACAATATAATTAAATCCACATGTCTTCCTAGTGTTACTGCTCTTCTTTGTTAGCAAGCCTACTTGTAATACTTGACATGCAACGTGTATTGCGATGGGATTTGTTTTTTGGCTATATTACCTACCTACCTTACTGAAGCTCGTTTTAAAGAACTGGTGCGAGTCGTCATACAGCAGTTCCCCTGCTCAAGCTTGTAATGTTATACCTCCACAGAACCTGAGTGCCTACAACACACGTTTGTTTAAGAAGGAGTCAGAAGGGAAACGCTGCTACGAAGTGCGCCTTGCCTCAGCAGTCAAGAAGGGTGAGGAAATAAAAAAGCAGACTGAATGTTCCAGATTTATATAACTCGTGTCAGGAGAATCAGCTTGCTTCATGGATCTGTTATGGCTTCTTTACGAGTTTCTCCTTCATGCTTACCTTACTATATTTCTCAGATTGTGTCATTGAGGGTGAGCGAGAGACTTGCTGTGGCACATATGACTTTGAGGATGCTGCATTTTCGGTTCAGAGAGGAGACTATGCATATCTTATGGAGAAAGTCTGCCAAAACCTGGAAAAAGCTAAGGTGGATTATGTAAACCATGTATTTTCAGTGCAATACCGCAACTCCTTTTGAACTGTTTGCTTCTGAACCTTGATGTTGTCGTCCTTGTGCCTGTGTTTAGGATCATGCTGCCAATGAGAACCAGAGTCAAATGCTGGAGGAGTATATAAGAAGTTTCACCTATGGGTCTGTGGATGCTCATAAAGAAGGCTCCCGTTTCTGGATAAAAGACAAGGGACCCATTGTAGAGAGGTGAATATAGAGCGAAAAAATTAGTCCGTGTAATTGAAGTCACATCTAGATGTACCAGTTACACCACAGTTTATAAAATATGCAATTAATTTACTCCTTTTAGAGAAATTTATATGAATGCTTTAGTAATAATCTTAGCATCTCCTATGTAAGTCTTAATAAAAGCCGTGTTCCGATATGCAAATACAGGCTATGCAATTTACTGGAAAGTACGTGCAACCTTGTTTTTTTTTTTGTTTTTTTTAACACTTTTTTTTTTTTTTTTTAAAGACAAATAGTGTTGTGGTTATCCAAAGAATATATATATTTTTTTTTCATGAGGATAAAAGTATTGGCACTTCTTTGCCTTTTTGTGTGATTTATTATTTAAAAATTATTCCAGAGTAATATGAAATAAAATGACTGATCTTTAATTTACCCCAAAACTCACCCTAGCCTTTTCTCCACTCTTATTCCTCTCCCTGATAGTTACATCGGCTTCATCGAGAGCTACAGAGATCCGTTTGGTTCAAGAGGCGAGTTTGAAGGTAAGTTTAAATTCACATTTTGCTCTAGACGTCCATGGTTAGGTCTGAAGACAGCGTGTTGCATCTTCACATTTCTGCCCTCTGTCCCCAGGTTTTGTCGCTGTGGTGAACAAGGCGATGAGCGCTCGATTTGCACAGCTGGTGAGCTCAGCCGAAATCTTGCTGCCCGAGTTGCCGTGGCCGACTGCGTTCGAAAAGGATCGCTTCCTCAAACCTGATTTCACCTCGCTGGATGTGCTCACCTTCGCTGGCAGCGGCATCCCAGCAGGAATCAACATTCCAAACTGTGAGTTCTAGTATTCAGGGTAGTTTCAGTGAATTTTGCAGGGTTTTTTTTTTTTGCCACAGAAAACATGGTTTCTTTTTCCAGATGATGATATTAGACAAACAGAAGGCTTTAAGAACGTGTCCCTGGGGAACGTGCTGGCTGTGGCGTATGCAACACAAAAGGAGAAACTCACTTTCCTGGAAGAAAAAGATAAGGTCAGATATAATGCTTTCTAAAAATTATAGGAAACAATTCTTCTTGTACACACTCGTGTTTATACGCTGTATGTTCTTATATATTTAAGAGTCCCTGAGTATTGTTCATTGTAAACTGTACAGTAAAATGCAGTTGATTTGCTTTTTGTAATGTTATTTATAAAATAGATCAGCCTTATAATGATTTTACTTGTTCTTTTGTTCTCTTACACTTGCAGGATCTCTACATCAAGTGGAAGGGCCCTTCTTTTGAGGTGCAGGTGGGTCTACACGAGCTTCTGGGGCATGGCAGTGGAAAACTCTTCATGCAGGTGAGTGAGTCGAGTCTTACAGTATGGCCTAGCATTGTAAATATTTCAAGAATACAGGGATTAGAGCGTGTCTCATGGCCTCACCTCATTTATGTGTGTTCAGGATGAAAAGGGGAAATTCAACTTTAATCAGGCTGAGGTCCGTAATCCAGAGACTGGGGAATTGGTGAGTCGGTTGCACTACACTCTACTCTAGTTTTCAACCTTTGTTTAGCAAATATAGTGTTCGATTCAAAACCGAACCATTGTACTGTTACTAAAATGACCGTGGTTTGACTGCACTTCTTGCTTTTAGATTAGCAGCTGGTACAAAGGCAGTGAGACATGGGACAGCAAGTTCTCCACCATCGCTTCGTCCTATGAGGAGTGTAGGGCAGAGTGCGTAGGGCTCTACCTTTGTCTGAACAAGCAGGTTCTGAGGTAAAGCAAATGCTGACCCACACACACGTTCAAATAATACAAAAATCTTGTGCATTGTAATGTAGTTGAGATGTTACTCTGCTTGAATGCAGCATCTTTGGCCATGAAGGTGACGCAGCAGAGGAGGTAGTGTATGTCAACTGGTTGACCATGGTCCGTGCCGGTCTGCTAGGCCTGGAGTTTTACACACCAGAGAGCAAGAGCTGGAGACAGGTTTGCAACAATTTTAGTTCTACTTTATTCCACTTTATCTGCAGGGCTCCGTTATAATTGCCAAAACAGTTACATAACACCAAGAACTATAATAGGATCGCAGTGCATTTCTAGTTAATTAGCTGCAACACTCCAGTATGGAAACTTTTTTGAAATGCTACACTGAATTTTGTGGGATGTGACTTATCCTGGCTTTTCTTATTTGTTGAGAGCCCTTGAGCTTTGGGTTTTTCTATGTATGCACTCCTGTGTGTCCGCGTGTGTTGCAGGCTCATATGCAGGCTCGCTTTGTGATCCTGCGTGTGCTGCTGGAAGCAGGAGAGGGTTTAGTGACCTTGAGTGAGACCACAGGGGCGGACGGCCAACCTGACGCCTTCATCACACTGGACCGCAGTAAGATTCACACCGTGGGCAAGAGTGCCATCCAGAAATTCCTCTGCTGTCTGCAGGTACGTTAATGCCAAGATCGTTGTTTGTGATGGGATATCTTTGGCTCACACAGTGGTTTCATTTTCTACTGAATGATTGGAATCATTTAGTGAAACACTCTTTAAGCAAAAGTCACATTTTCTCCCAAGGACTATAGGAACTTGTTAAATGTTTTTTTTTTTTTTTTTTTTTCCTCCATCCTTGGGCTACATGATCATGACTAGAATGGCTTAACTGATGGTCACAATTGTGTTGCTCAGTATTTAAATAATGACTATACGTAAAAGTTCAGCTGAATAAAATTATTGCTCTTTTTCACTTCTTTTCCATCCTGTTTTCTTTACATTATAAGCCTCTGCACTTTCAGATTTATCAATCTTTAAAATTAAATCAATAGGCTGAAGAAATGCATAAATAGAGAACTTGTGTTTAAATGCACCTGTCAAAAATATCATGCCCAACATTAGTTAGTTAACAAACTTTATCTAAGCTCACAAACTCGTTATTGATTCATTAAACTGGCCAAACAAATCAGCATCTAAATAATGATTAATTGTGTAGCCTAAATTTTATGCTGTATTCCAACAGCACTTATAATTGGGGCTTAGAAACAAAAAAACAAGAAATTACAATATCAGGTCTGTGATTTGAACGAAACCATCTTCCCCAGGTGCACAAGTCCACGGCTGATGTGGAGGGAGGCCGAGCTTTGTATGACCGCTACTCTGCGGTGACTGCCGATGGCGCTCACAATTTCCTGCGACTCCGCGAGACGGTGCTGCTTCGCAAGGAAGCTCGCAAGATGTTTGTCCAGGCTAACACTCGAATCAAAGGTCAGCTCTCACTGCTCTGATTCTGCCCACCAGTGTTCATTTAAGCTCAGAACGCTGTTCAGTTCCTTTTAAAATTACATTCATATTTCAGTTAGTTTCAGTTGCATTCTTGTGCGTTTCAGGTGAGGCAGTGGAACTGGAGGAGTACGAGGCGAGTGCTGCAGGACTGATCCAGTCTTTTACCCAGCGCTTTACTGAGGATGCTGAGGAACTGGAGGCTCAGCTGCTGGAAATGGCCTCCAAAGACGCTACAAGTTGGTGCTGAGGGGAGCACTGCTAACTGACAACCGAGCTCTCAGATCTTAACTGCCCTAAGCATGCAGGTAAAACTGCATTTGAGAAAGAAAATGATAAAATGAGATAGAAAGTGGGTGCAGAGGAGACCCTGGAAGTGATTGTAGGAAAATGCCAACCCCAACAAAAAAATTAGAATGTCAGATAAATCAGATTTGCCTCATACACATCACAGTGCTTAATGCTTTGCTTGTTCTTCCACAGACAACATAACGGTTAACTTACTTTTTCTCTCAGATCTGTGTTCACTAATGTCAGTAAGTCAGGATTTTATTTAGAATATGCAATCACGCCTCTGTATTTGAGATGGGACCACAACCTACGCTTCCCACACAGATGGATATGTGTTAAAGCATCGGTGAGAGAAAATGTGCTGTGTGAGGGCGGAGTGGGAGAAGCACTTATGTAATCTAAACCTGTTGTACTTCTGTGAACGTTTTAACAAATACGCTCTGTGTAATCACCTTTATGTACTGATCAGCAATACATCACGTAATCAACTGACTAGCCAAGTATCGGGTGTAGCGAGACGTTTCTTCAGAAATCCGTGATTTTACTGGACTTTGATTTTCTTGAAGGCATTTAGGATAAACAAAGACTGTGTGATTGCTGATCAGGGAAGCATTTCCTACCAAATAAAAATCAGTCATTTTCAAGAGTGTCTTCTCTCTTTTTGTTCAACATTAAACATGATATAATGTACAAGCTTATTATTATAATACGATCAACAAGCACTTCACTGTCTATTTGATGGTGCTTTAGATTCATCACATTTGATGCAACACTACTATAGAAACCATTTTAAAAAAATCCATAAAAATTAGACTTTTTTTTTTTTCTATAAGTTTATTGACCTCTTCGATATTGATTTGCACAGTATCACAATGCAAGTTGTTCTTCTCACTATAAACAGCAAACTTAACATGTATTTAAGTCCATGTTGTCTCGTATAAACATAATTGTTGATTAAACAGGCTTATTTTTTTCACCATCTTGGTCCTGGACACCTGCACTGCATATTTTTCTATACAGTTCTTACAGTAATTTCACGAAGAATTTTGTATTTATTATATGATGAATGGAGCAGGTATGGTGTGGGCAGTTTAAGCACTAAAATGTGCAGCGCAGAGGGACTATATAGCAAAGCGTGGGAAATGTTGGCCTACACTATATACAGAATTAGCAGAAACATCGTCATCGTACGTCTGTCTTAGTGTTATTACAGAAAAATTTAATTAACATTTGCCATTTTGCAGAATCTATAAGATTTTCTCTCAGATCCCTTATGAATGAACCACAAAAACATTTGGCACAAAATATAAATAAAATACAACTAGTTGTAAACAACTAAAACTATGTAAACAAGATTTTCAGTTTTAGTATTCCTTTATCTAAAGATAAATTAATAAAAACATTTTTTAGAAGATTTAGCAAATGTGTACTCGGTTATTAACCAATGATTTAAATTTCCACTCTTTGTGGATTGTCAGCTGTTTTCCCCTTTTTCCATGGTACAGTTTTTCAACCTTCTCGGTACTTGGTCACATTATGACGCTTCCCCTGATAGGTCCAAAGCTCCCCCTCTGGTCAACCTATTGGATTTCATATCCTGATTGGACTGCTGGTAAATGAGTGGAGCACTGCTGGTACCCACGTTCTGCAGGTCATGAATCTGAGCATCCAGGGGAACTGGTATTAACTTTTCACTACTTCTCCAATACAGGCCATACTCCTCTGGCTGGTCCACTCCAAATTTGACAGCGCAGAGTTGTGCTAAAGCTTCTCCGCTGAACCCTACCTTCCATTGCAATGTCTTCACCAAACTGCACTCTCCATCTTGGAACAGCACCTTTACAAACCTCTGTAGGACAGAATGATATTACCACATGTTATACTGTATCTTATATTATTATTCTACAAAACAATAAGGTTATTCTACAAAAGAAGACTCAGTAACTGACCTGTTTTATGTCATTCTGGTTCTTGGACTCTGTGCTACGACGGTGGCTCCACTCCTTCAGAGATTCCTTGACTTTGTGGGTAAGTCCACTGGAAGGCGCAGCTTCTGGCTCACTCTGTATATAGCTAAGGCTGGCGTAAACGCTGGTCAAATAGTATCCACCTGACATACAATGATGAGGTCAGTGATGAGTTAGTATAAGTACAACATAACACGTAATTGTTTTGTTTAAGCATGCATAATATCTCTACCCTCTCCTGTGAGCCAAGAGGTTTCTAGCAGCTCCATCATGTACTCCACCTCTAGACTGAGCTCAGGCATGTTGCACTGCACTATCACATAGGAAAGAGCTGGAAGGAAGTCATCAGCTCCAAATTCCTGCCCTGTTTCATTAAGAGGACTATTGTAAGTTTTAACATAATACAAAAACACATGGACATTTTTTATGATTATACAACTAAAAATATATATCATTTGTAATGACTTGCATATCCGTGCTGTCCAAGTGAACAATTTCACAAGGTGAGTCATATTCAAGTACATCAAGCAATCCTCACCAGTATTAATCTTCATGGCTTTATAGATGAGCTTACAGATCTGCAGGAGCAATAGCACTTTGTCAATAGGTGAATAGGCGCGTCTCATGAGAGACATCTTGTGCTTTATCTTCTCAATGCCATGAGCATCAGGCACAGACACCTGTACACCAAAAAGGTCTCGTGGTGAAGCATCTCTGGCCCTCTTCATACTTTCAACCAGCCTCTTAAAGGAGCCATCATGTTCATGCATATTATAGAGTGCCATATCGATATGCCCTTTCAGAGGTTTTAGTACACAGCGGAACAGGGCTTTTTCCAGTGTCTGATCTGCAAAAACATACGCATAAACACACCTAGCTTATTGTCATGAAGTCTAGAAGTACTGTGTAAAATAATATATAATAAGGCACTAGGGTTTCGAGCCTGTGCTGTGTACCTTTCTCATCCTCAGGCACTAGGGTCTCAATGGGGGGCTCAAGCTCTCCACACTCCAAGAGAAACACCTTAGCCTGGTTGATAAATAGACGCAAACCCTGCAGGAGCTCCACAGGGCTTGTCAGGCACTGTGGCTTCAGCGCTTCCCTTTGCTCCCTCAAGAAGTCCTGTACCAGAGAACCAAATGCCATACGCCTGTCATGAGAAAGGTCTTCCACCAGCCGTATGACTCTCTTCCCTGGCACAAAGAAGGACACAAAGGCTGCACTCATCTTTCTCAGAGCCGAAACAGACTGGTGGGGAGCACGAGCAGACGGGATGATAGGGTTACTAGTGCCCCGTGTGAGTGAAGGCCTCTGAGGACTCTCCTCAGTCTCATCAAGGCTGCTAAGGGAGCTGCTGCTGTCCAACTCAGTGAGGGATGGTGCCTTTCTTTTCTCAAGCACTAGTCCGATGTCTTCGTCCTCATTTTCCTCCTCACTCTCCACTGTGATTTTCCTTTGTGCCTGTGTGTATAGATACATGCACAAGTTTTAAAGCAAATGACTAAATCATTCAAAGGAAACTCTGCTGTGCATTGCATGTAATTAGGGAGTATCATATTCAGAGCATTAAATTGCAATAGTTAGTTATATTCTGATGGCAGTTTTGTGTTTATCCCTTATACTGTACCTGCAGAAGTGCTTTTGGCAACTGGTAGTCCTCCTCCTCAGCTGTAGGAGAGAGGCTCGGGGTGACTACTGCAGAAGTCTTCTTTGGGGGAGCAAGACAAGGCTGTAGATAATCTGAATCTCCCTCAGCAACGTCAACATTGATCTTATGCTCCTCACTGGCCTGAACCACTTCAGTTTGCTGCACATTTTTCCCTTTACACTTGGCTTTTGCAAGTATTGGTGGAGGTGGTGGTGGGGTGATGGGGGGTGAGAGAGAACTGGTGGTTTCAGTGGAGACACGAACCTTTATGCTGCGTTTAAAGTGATGACGCTTGTGCATGGCGCCACGAATGGGATGCTCTTGTAGGAAGAGTGGGTTGATGAAGCATAAAGCTCCCTGGCCCGCTCCCAAATCAAGTTCAGAAGGACTTCGGGTGTGAATTGGGCAGAACTCCTGGAACAATGTTGCACTGGTGCTAGTAGATGTGGTAGATAGTTGATTTGGGAGATTTGGGAGTACAGGTGCATCATGTACTGGTGGAGGACCATTACGAGGCCCACGAAAGTTTAACTGGGAACTCCAGAACTCTATATGAAACATGGCAAAAGATCATATTAATGTTCATTTTAATGCTGTACAAAAGTACTTAAAGGATCTTGAAAATGAAGGTATTATATCTTAATTGTAGTCCAACCTGAGCTTCAATGCTGAAACTAAACCTAACCTATGCCATAACCTCCATTGCAATGCTAGTGACAATCTGTATTTACTAACTAAGTGTCCAGTCTTTAAATGACTTGGATGACCACAGTCTACAGTAAAACCACCATATACTTACCCACACCCATATGAGAGATGGATTCCAACTGTTTGTGGGATGAAGCCTTGGCTATGGCTTCTGGCAACTCCAGAGTGAAGGGAAGAACATCCCTAATGTAAAGGAAGTTAAGTATGTAACTGACTTGAACAGAAACGGTAAAAGAATTGAATAGGAACTGTCAGAAATGAACTGAGTAATACCGGCTGACGCAGTAGAAGGCAATGAGTCTACAAAGATCTGGGAAACTGATAGCTGAGCTCTCCAAAGAGAAGGCTGGGGGTAGAGGATGACTATTAGTAAATATCCATATTCATCAGATGTAACTGTTCAACACCAAACTCTATCCAATTGAATTAATATTCCTACATATACATAATGACCAAGTCGTGTCTCTCTTGCTTGTCATATTACTCACTTGAGTCCTTCTCCCGGATGACGAACTGTTTCACAAAAGATGGCACACTGTCATCTGCTAGCCTGAGACACAGCATTTTCTTCTGGGATGTACTGGACTTTCGCACCAGAAAAGTCTACAAAATGTGGAGTAAACATTACATTCGACAATATTTTTAAAAAATTTTGTTCTTCGTGAGTCTTATATTATTTGAAACTGAAGCCATTTCCCAGAAACCACAGTTTCTTGCTGATGCCAGAACTATGCGAGTGCAGAACACCTTAATCTTTCTGGACATTGTGACAAATTTAAACTAATTTTGACTAATATGCATTAGTGCATTTGGCAGTGTGAGTTTGTGAGTGGGTGTTCCTCACCCCTGGGGGTTCACGCTGTAGGATGTGAAGCGCTGTGGCCGAGTTGATCGACAACTGCAGCCATACCGGGTACGTGAGCAGCAGGCGGTCCAGCACACTGATACTCTTCAAGGAGCCTCGCTGATGACATGTCCTCTTGTCTCCTACTGATTGGGCATCCGGATAGTCATACACATGGTCCTCCTGCATCTAAAACGTATTAAACAACACCTGACCAAGTGTCTCGCACAAGCGTACTTCTTTTTCTTGGACAGTCCAAGTAAACATCCGGGGTCTCAAGAAATGCCCCTTAAGAATAATCCCATATGGTTCATTGTGTAAAGAAGTTCGATGAAATCTCAGGCAAGTATTTGGCTTAATATGTGAGCATTCTGCGAAACGCTTCTCATTACAGATGCTGTTTATTTATAAACATTTAAATACAAAGAAATAATTTTGCAATTTGAATGTAGATAAGAATGTGTGGAAAGGTAGCCTTATCCCACTGCAGTCCATCAATGTTTAGTTATTTATACTTCTTCCATTAAACAAAAGAATGAATTTGACTATATTTCACACCCCAGGCACCTATTAGCGTAACTCTGATCAATCGAATGTGTAATGATATTCAAGACAACAATAAAATGGTTTCCATTTAGTTTTAAGATCTGGCTAATCGGTTGTTTCTAATCTTTTAAACAATATCATTATTAGTACCAAGAAGCATACATGTGTGCATAGTGGCGCACAATACAATTGTCTATTTCAAATGTGCTAATTGTGTATTTATTTTTTATCTTTGCATACATTTCTCATTTTCTTGATGTTATAGTAGTCATAGTAGTCTAATAATACGGCCGTGCTGTTGTAGAGAGCTTATTTTAGTAGGCGTGATGCATGTTTACCGAGGCAGAGTCTATGAAATTTAACTTTTCATAAACGTATATAATGACGGTCAAGAGATGAACAGTTAAAACGTTTTTTTCATTAAATGTTCAGCTGTAATCATGGCAGTGCTTACGAAGAACAACTGGACCATTCTGCTCCTCTGAACTTCCCTTTCAGTAAATAGCTTACTCTAACTTTTTTATTTTCCTGTCATCACATAGGGATTGTGTAACTTTTTCCGTTAATGGCTATTTTCTACACAAACATGTGCTTTATTTCTCCTGCTGGTCTCCTGTTCTTACTGGTTTTTGGAAACTCCGCCTGGGGCTCATTCCTCCTCCCGGTCATGTGAGTGCTGTTTGTCATGACCTGACTAATTTCCTAATATTTCTGCATTGGGCTTCTCTGAATGAACTTGTCTATTCTCAGTCTTAACATACCGTTAATATTGTCATAAAAATATGAAATATCATTTACAAAATGACAAAGCAAAACATTTCATTGTGAAACTAAAGCAGAAACTGAAATAATATAAACTTAGGAGGACCTTCACAACCTTCTTCTGCTACAAGGTGCTGTAACTACAGCTTGCTTGGTTTAAAGTGTTTTTAACAAATATGTTTCAAACGATCAGATGACGATCAGAATTTGTAAAAACCCGACCTTTGTTTCCTCTCCAGGACGGAGCAGACTTTCCGGGCGAGAGGCGGGGAAAACACCCTGGGCGGGTCGCCAGTCCACCACAGGGGCAAGACACAGACAAACAGCCACACACACTCACATTCACACCTATGGGCAATTTAGAGTAGCCAGTTGACCTAACCTGCATGTCTTTGGGCTTTGGGAGGAAACCGGAGCACACAGAGGAAACCCACGCATGCACGGGGAGAACATGCAAACTCCACACAGAAAGGCACTCTGGGAGACCCGGGGATCGAACCCAGGACCTTCTTGCTGTGAGGCGACAGTGCTAACCACCGCACCACCGTGCCCTTGTAGTCATTCACTAAATCTGAAATCAAAATAAGAATCATTCAGTGTGCAACAAAACAAATCAGTATATGGAACTATTATAATATAAAATAAAATTTGCAGTGTCTATTGATAGCTTTGGTAGTTCCATGACACTGTGTCAATAATTTAAAGGTTTTTTTCGGATTCAGGATATGTCTTCAGCTACCAAAATGCGTAGGTGCGTAGCGCAGAACCGATCAGTAGGAAGTTTTTAGTGTTAAAAAGTTTGGGTACCCCTGGCATCGGCTGCCTCCGAGTGGGATGGTGAAGAATCCTCTTTTTAGCAACAGATGGCTGCTATAGCAACACTGGCCCACACATCCTACTGGGCATTCCCACCCACAGACACACACTTATGTGAAAAAAACCTTTCAAACTCACTTTAAACCCGTACCTTTTATAGCCCACGGGATTTTACAAAGGATGTTAGACGAGGTAAAGCAGAGAACGTTGTTTATCGCTTAACCATGTTAAGCATTATATAGGTTTTATGACATGACACTATTTGTGGTGTATTTTACATTCTGTTATGTATACCCTGTTTTATTTTGCCTATCTATAGATCTATATACAGTTCCATGGTTCTTAAAAGCCTTTAGACAGAGACTTCTTGGAGTTGTCTTTTTGACTTCAAGGGAAACAAACCCTCAGAAATCATATGATGTGAAGAGATTACAGAGTTCGTGTTTAGGCAGGAGGCGTAGGGCACAGTTCTACTTATAGGGTGTGTAAATGAGCCTTGCGTGTCCAGGCTTGGTGGGGTGGAAGCCTATAAGTATGCGCTTTGTAGGTGTTTGTGGTAATTTTGCATAACAACCATGAGCCTGTAAATACCGCACTGTTAAGTCACAG
This sequence comes from Parauchenoglanis punctatus, assembly GCA_030068025.1. Taxonomy (NCBI): domain Eukaryota; kingdom Metazoa; phylum Chordata; class Actinopteri; order Siluriformes; family Auchenoglanididae; genus Parauchenoglanis; species Parauchenoglanis punctatus. The sequence continues at coordinate 4,737,788 of JAQQZU010000011.1, forward strand.
GCTTATGGTAGCATTTCGTTTGGGTTATGTACACTCTCAGAAAACCTTTCCTTGTCGCCGGTGTTTTATCCTTATCTTTTGTACATTTACCTGTCCATGTAAAGCTTTAAGGTGCATGATTAGACCATCAGAGTAAAGCTTTAAATGTACTGCATGTACATACTGCAAAGGAAGAGTACACTTGCCTTTTTGTAATTTCTAGAATAAAAACGTGCATCTTATTATACATCAACAAACTTATTTTTCCATATCCATATTTAAAGTCAAAAACATGTCAGCTTATGTTGATCCAGTCATATTTTTCCATGTGCCAGAAAGTGAAAACTGTGTTGTTACATCACATGAATGTGAATCAGTTGTAGTCAGCACACATCTCATTTTCAGGACAATTCTACAAATCCAAGCTTTGCACTTGTCAAGTGTTTCTGTAATTGTGAAAGTGCTTTCTACAGCCATGAGATGCAGTTGGAGGTTTCTGGGTGTATGAAGAAGGAAGTGCTCAGATAACTCAGATAGCTCAGCTGTCTGTCTTTCCCCCGGGAGAGAGAAAGTTTATCCATGAACGACATGCTACCCAAAATCAACAACAGTCCAGTAATTCAAACCCAAAACCTTCTGACCCTAACTGTTTACCTAAAACACAGCTGGGAAGAGAACCTATCCACTTACCTTTCCACCTCCGCGATTTCTCACAGTTCCAGTAGCTGAAACACTACTTTGTGCCACAAAGTTGTCAGATCCATGAAATGTGCTGGACAGCAGGATACTGAAACTTGGTGTTTTTGCTCACGCAGGCTAGTTCCTCTTCCACGTGTGTGAGAAGATGTCGTCCAGCCTTTTTCCCCCCAGTGTGTGTAACAGTGATTCAGGCATTATTCACACTCCGTCTTCCTCTGCGTGCTTTCCACTGTGATCTTTGTGAATGGGGAAAACACAAAAGTTCCTACGCTGTGCCGAAGTCTTTTGCGCATGCGCGTGGTGTAACCTGGAAGGTAGCCTACACCTTGTGGGCATTCATGTGAGTCAAGTCCAGAGCAATGCTGGCGTCAGTACAGCCTACGGACATGTTTCCTATGCGAGTGAACTGAGCTGTGCGGCTCGATAAGGGGTTTTAAGAATAAGACTTTATAATTCATGTTAGTGGCTTCCTGTGTCGTCTTAATTACCACCACTACTACTACTACTACTACTACTAACAACAACAACAACAACAACTATTATTATTATTAGCAGTATTGTTATTATTATTATTATTATTATTAGTATTATTGTTGTTGTTGTTGTTGTTGTTATTATTTTCTGTTAGAACGAATCTTGCAGCGTCGACTGTAAAGCAAATCAACAATTTAATACTTCTTAACAGAGTGACCCAGTTACTTCTTCTTCTTCTTCTGTAATTATTATTACTACTAATTATTAATCATTTATAATTAAAAAAATAATAATATTACGGGTGGTGTGGTGGTTAGCACTGTCGCCTCACAGCAAGAAGGTCCTGGGTTCGATCCCCGGGTCACCCAGGGTGCCT
>JAQQZU010000011.1:4746047-4760643 GCA_030068025.1 Parauchenoglanis punctatus
TATTTTTCTCCCAATTTTGGTGATAAATTGTGTCCCATTCATTTCATTATCTTAGGCATAGCAGTGGGTAGCAGTTAGAAACAGGCTGATGAATATGGACTCGTTGAATGAGGACTTACTGTTGAGTCTCTAAAATAGTCATTGAATTAAGAGACTTTTGTAGGTGTGTCCCCCCCACGCACATTCAAAATGCTTCTGACGTCCCTGATGCCACGGTTAAAGTCACAAAGAGCACACTTTCCCCCATTCTGATGTTTGACATGAACATTAACTGAAGCTCTTGACCTGTATCTGCATGATTTTATACATTGTGCTGCTGCCACAAGATTGGCAGATTTGATAGTTATGCAGTTGCATAAACGATCGAGTGTACAGGTGTTCCAGTTAAAGTGACCAGTGAGCGTATATTGCAAAGTTTGGGATGGGATTTGGAGTGGATAATATCCGTTTGGCAATGACGAAAAGGCATATTGCAAATCAAATATTTATTTGCACCACTAGAAAAGATGGAAAATCCTCTTTCTCCTATTTCCACTTTCCAAAAATGTCAAGTCTTTTTGTGTGGTTTTTAATATGTACCTGGCAACCCTGTCCACAGTTTAAGTTACACCTATGATTATATTTATGGCATTGCAATCCTGCAACTTTAGAAAGAGTGATCGCTATATAAATTAAACCATTCATTACTGCCTACTAGCGTTCTGACTACTACTAGCTTTTTAAGGATTAGGATAATATCTAGAAAATGTCATAAGGTTTCTATAACTTTGTGGGATTAATTAAACATTAGCCAAGCAACGCCATGTCACGCCACGCCAGCGCGGACCTTTACTTACTGTTGTTATTTGTCTCAACACGGACTTGTTGAGATGTGGCGCAACATTCGCTAACCGGAAATCGGATATGAAACATTCCGTGCGGAGTTAGGTAAGCTGGTAGCTAATTACCTAGCATACTTTTGTTCCGTTTCTGATGTCTTTACTATTTCTTTTTGATATTTTTGGATTATATTTCGTCTTGGGCGATTTAAAAAAAAATTAGAGTTCATCTAGTGGGTGTGGTTCTTTGGGTTAGTGGTCTTTTTATGTAACGTTTCCTTCATAGAAATTGCTAGAAGTGCTAGCTACAGATTGCTAATAACCCACGGCGCGTCGAGCGGTCTTGCACTGTAAAAATAAAAAAATAAAAAAAATAAAACCAAACAAAAAGTTATAGTTGTTTAAAGCTATATTGCTCTCGTTCTCGAATAATGTTTTTAGTTAGCTAAAACAGCAACCGAGTCTTTTTCCCGAATTACCAGAAAAGATAACCAGGCTAGGTAGCCTATTAGCTTGTTAACTTGAAGCTAGTTTGAAGCTTTGTCGTGGCGCGTTTACTGCTATGACGTTAGCTTGCGAATCAGACCCGGAATTAGCCGGCTTATTTGCTTAAATATTTATCGCATTGTTGGTGTGTGTATGTATGTGTATTTCTGTATATATATATATATATATATATATATATATATATTAATATTACACACATACATAGCACTTCAAGCATGCCATCCATGTTTAGATTGGTGGAGTAAAGTGTAAAGGTGTGATGCAGGCAGACAGTATCTGTGAAAGTGCTCCTTTCTGCACAGAATCGTAGTGTCCTGCTCAGTGTTGATTATTTCATGGACTGGGTGGAAGTGTTTTTCACATGATGTCTGGGAGCTTGGATGAAATTCCCTCCTTTCATCATCTGCTCCACTGAGTCTAGTCTGAACCATTGTGCTGAGCATTAATGAGTTTTGCCGTCCTTTGTAGAGATTTTGCTGCCACAGCATCCAACCGCATAAGATAACCACTGATTTTTTCTCATTTGATGACGTGAAAATCTTTGTGATCTTTGCTGTATCAGCTGTTTATCCAAAAGACATTAATAATCTGCCCCTCTTTTTAGGTTCTACATCTTCAATGATACCAAAGTGCTCTTAGGTTTTCTTCATTACTGGTTGCAGAACAGAAATGCCAGGCTAATATCTCTCATAACACTTTGTATTAGATTTAGGTTGTGCTGTACAAGAAGTAGAAAATGAGCAATGTTCCCCATTTTTAGGTTTGTTTTTTGCTTGGCTGCAATGGACGACAGCAGTGTGGTGAAGCTCTTTGTTGGGAATCTGGCAGTGGAAACAACACAAGATGACCTAATAGCACTTTTTGCCCCTTATGGAAAGCTGGAGACCATTACTTTACTGAGGCAGTTTGCCTTTGTCCATCTGCAGGGAGAAGGGGCTGCTGACTGTGCCATCCGTGGTCTGAATGGTATAGAGTTTCGTGGTCGCAACCTTGTTGTCGAAGAGTCTCGAGGAAGGCCTCAGAACTCTATCAAAGTATATGTGGGGAACCTGAGTGCTCTGTGCACTACCGCCGAACTGCACGAGCTGTTCTCTCGTTTCGGCAACGTCTTGGAGTGTGAAAAAGTGAAAAGTATGCTGCATTTGTTGAAATGTTTTGATTTGTTTTCTGCTACTCATATGATTTGATTGTCTCTCATATGCTCACCTGGTGTGATGAAGTTTCAAGCGTATTGTTTTTTGTAATATTGCATTTTCTTTTATTTTTCTCTGTGTTCTCTGTTGCAGCCAAACCAAACTCCTCAATAGGGTATACTTTTGTACACATGGAGCATCAAGAGAATGCAGAGAACGCCATTGAGGCCCTCCATGGGACCTCTTACATGGGCCGCCCACTCTCTGTGGAACTCTCAAAAGTCCAGCAAGCCAAGCCAGCAGCTATGTCCAAGGTGCCGTGTGCGCGTTGCGGGACACAGGGACACTTTGCTGGTGAGTGTCCGACCAGGCTGCCAATGGAGCACCAGAGTCAGGCAGCTGTGCTCGCTGCTGCAGCTGCTGCTGCTGCTGGACTTCCTCTTCAAGTACAACAGAGTGTGCACAACTCTTTCTTTAACACCAACACCTCTGATCCGACATATGCAGCCCTAAAGGGTCTGACCGAAGCCAGCGGGTCGGACGGTAAGCCAGTGAGTGCTGCAGTTTATGGTGCCCTGGCAAGTCAAGTGTATGGTTCTATGGCTGATCAGGTCATTAGCCAGGGATCAGGTGACCCAGGCTACCCAACTGCAGGAGACGCGCCATCAGTCCCCACAGCCGTGAACCCTACCTATGGGCCCGTGGGTGGGGCAGAGCCTGACCCCCAAGCCATATTTGAAGCCGCTCGGCAGCGATTCATCGAGCAGGGCCAGCATGTGTTGGCTGAGCAGCAGGCCTTTAGATCTGACCGGGATCGGAGCCCGGTGAGACGTTCTGCTCTGCTGCCTGACCCTGTTCCTCAGCCCATCAGTGCAGCGAGACCCAAGCGCCGTGCTCTGCTGCCCACGCCACCTGGAGGACCTGAACTGCCTACTATTAAACAAGGAGACCCTATTGCGAGGTACAACCATGTAGTAATGAATTTAATCGTTGCATGGAAAGTGTGGGAATGGAACACACGGCAGGTGTTTTTAAAGAAATGCTTTTTTCAGTAGGATTAGGTTTAATCTTAAGTATTCTGTGGCTACATTCATAACTAAGATTATTTTAATTAGTCAGCCAATTTGGAAACCAAATATATCAGAAAATCAGTCGTTTCTTAATACATAAAATTTTGTCCATTTCATACATTAGACACCCAAATTCTTTCACATTTTTAAAGCTCTACTAAATGAAAATGATGGAGAATTAACCCCCCCCCCCCCCCCAAGTTATTATGCAACCAAAAAGCCAGTTTAATAAATAGGGAACTTGTGCCAGAGTCGATAGAAAACAAAATGTAATGTTAGCCATTTAACTAAGCTCTTCAATATTGGAGCCAGTTCTCTTTAATAAATTAAAGAATGCAAAATGAACATAAATCCCCATAGCCACATTACAAAATCAAGGGAAAAGCCTTCCCAGATGAGTGGAGATAATTATAACAGCAAAGTGGGACTAAATCTGGAATGAGATGTTCAGAAAACATGTAGGGGTGTGATGTTCAGGTGTCCGCAAACCTTTGGTCATATCGTGTATTTTGCCGCTTAGTCCTGAGGCTTTTTTAGTAGGAAAAAAGGGAATTAATATAAGGACGTGAAAATTGTAGTGAAGGTGTGTACAAGATAATTGACCAGTAATAACAATCCATTGTTTATTTCTGCACACTAAGCAGCAGACTTTTTTCCCCTTGTGTCTTACTAGGTGCTATGCAGAGTATGTCCAGCAGTACCAACAATACCAACAGTACCAGCAATACCATCAGTATCAACATTACCAGTACTACTATCCACCACCACCACCACCACCGCCCCAGATGCCCACCATGCCCATGCCACCTTCAGGCCCGATGGATGCCAATCACATGGCGGCTCCTGGAACCGGCGCATCTTCAAGAGCGTATGAGCCACCTCCACCACACAAGGATCCCCACCTTCGCAGTCCTGACTACTCCTACCACCACATGCCAGAGCCCACATACCAATAGAGCTCACCACCTCACGTGTGTGTGTGTGTGTGTGTGTGTGCGCGTCTGTTGGATGTTTGATGGTGCTGAATGTGTGTGGCATTGTTGGTCCTTCTTTACAAGTGATCTGGAAAGGGATTCATTAAATCTTTACATTGGCTTGATGCACCAAACATGTGTTATTGTTTTGTTCGTCTATTAATTAGACCCCTTGTGATAAGTTTAAACAAATTACGCTTAATCTGACACCAGCCGATTCCCAGAGCTTTGTGAATTTCTCATAGACAACAGATGATCCATTTTTGAGAGATCTTAACAGAGTTTAACATTTGCCTGATTGGTGGAGGATTGGCTAATTATTTAGAGATTCCTCTCCAAGACGTGTGGTTTTATGTAACTATAGAAAACCAACATTAACAATTGTTGTATGAAGGCAGTAGTGGAAATTGAAATACAAAGAGGACCTGTGTGGATGATGGTTGAATGTGTGTGTATGTCTTTAATATGCCAGATTGCTGAGAGAAAACATTTTCACTTGCAACAGAGCCACACATTAACACACATCAGATCACCTTCTGTTCCAAATGGGTGGGATTTGGCTTTGGGCAGAGACGTGCTCCATCAGTATCAGCTAAATAACACAATAGAACTTGATGTGTTTCAGCCCATTAGGCACAGCCTGAGGGCACTTAAGGGCATGACTTGCTCTGAGAACGAACCTCAACTCTGATTATAAAATTCACCTGTGGGAATGAGGCTAGGCTGCAAAATGGACGGCTAGTGTTTGTTAGTCTATCTAGCATTCATCAGCCAAAAAAACAGACTTTTGACTAGTGTATACTCATACTTAATACTTAGTTGTTTTCCTGTTATTTCCATATCTTTATTGACTTTGGGTTGGAGGTGCCATTTGTATAGCCTGCAGATTGTGCTGCAGGATTATAAAGGAATCATCTGCCTAGATTTCCTAGCATTGTATCCCGCTCTTACATGGAGAAAATATGTTCAGGCGGCTAATTATGGTTAATCTCTCAAATGGCTTTTTTTTGTCGGAGAAGTTTTTTCGCTCCCTCCAGCCCGTTGCAATGATTTTTCTTTCTTCTAAATCTTTTGAGTGACCACTTTTCTCATCACAGTACATTTTAGACCGATTTGGCAATGCTCATTTAGTTGTTTTGATTTTGAGGTTGTAAGGTCTATTGCAGGCCTCCAGTTGATTTGAGTTTGAGAATAAAATACAGTGACTATAAATATCTGATGTATTTTTGTTCAAAAGCAAATGTGTAAACCAGTGGGTAACGATTTTGGGCAGTTTGAATTAAACGCAATTCAATTTAAAGTTTAATTGGCTCTCCTCTTTTCAAATGAGGTTTCCTAAAAGAAGTATATTTGTTCAAGTGATTGTTTTCATTTGATTCAAATCTGCCTATTTATCTTAGAGACTAGAGGAAGGAGTCTACATGATTTCATAACATCTGACATGTAATGTTTTAATAAATGAATATGCAAGCTGACAACAGAATTTTTTTTCACAGATCTGAAGAAATTGCAATCAAGAACACACTGGTTATTACTGTAGGGTTTTGGCTTCAGATGTTATGGAGAATGTTGTAGCATTCCTTCAGTGTGCTTTACAGACCTCAGTAAAATGATTGTAATGAAAAAAAAAAAAGGCAGAGAAATCTCTCTTTTTTAATGATCTTATGTCCTCTTTCCTTTAGAATGCACCTCAGACTGTCTTCAGTCTTTCATTCCAACGCTGCGAGATGGTGGGGTACTCGCACAAACACAAACACACACATGCACAGCATGGTCTCACCGACCATATTGGCCTGGATATAGCAAACCATTTGTGAAATAATAGAAAACAGATTGAAATAATCTGCACTAATTCAATTAAGGATTACCATTTGTATTTTTCAGTGTGTTCTTTTAGAGCGCTGCTTCTATTGTGTATAATGAACACGTTTGTGAAAGACAGCTGGTAGAAAAGTTGCCATGCGTCCTTAGTGTATCCAGGCCCTGATGCTTACAAGACGCAAAAGGCAGATATTATATTGGAGTGGTCAGTGTTTTCACTCATAACATTTAGTGGAATGGTGATGGAAGGGTAGCTCTTAATAGTGCATCAGGCCTCCAAAGATTAACGCTAAATGTCTGTAAATTTTTGCTAGAAATAGTGCATGACTGGTTACTCGTACTTTTCTTCCAGCCACATTTTCCCTTTTCGCTAACTACAGCTAAAATGGCTCCCAGGCCTCAGGACGCCAAGTTGCACATGACGGGGGAAGAGAATTAGAGTCCCACAGTGGCATGGATGCACTCCCCACAAAGGTAAAGCCCTCTGGCCCCAATCACGCTTGCACCTAGAGCACACACCACTTCCCCTAAATCATCTCCTGCTCCAACTAAGCCCAGATCCACCTTCTGGCTGAGGAAGTTGATCAAAACAATGATGGGGCTGTTGTAACAGTGCCACAGCTTAGGGTTAAATAAAATGACAGCTTTTTACAAGCAGAGAAACCAAGTCATTTTAGCTCAGGCACACAAAGTACCCCACATGATCTTGGTTTGGTTGTCTGCAAATGTTTTTCTTTTCTTTTCTTTTTTTTTTAAACTCATACTGGTTAAAGCCCCAGTGGCACATCCATTCAGAAGTTACCATAGGCCAGAAGTTATGACTGAGTCTTAAAGGAAACATGCTCACAAAAATCCATTATAAAGAACATGGGAACTTGTGAGATCAGGGGAAATTGAATTGTTGGCTTTGTTTTGTGGCATTTGGTGTTTCTTTTAAGCATTTTCAGTAAGACGAGACGAGATGCGCGCACTCACGCTCACAACTGAAGTTCCCTGGCTGTGCATTGAACTGTTAAGAAGACAGCACAGCTTTAAGGGGGCGCAGTGCAATCCAAAAGGCAAGAGGTGGGGCTGTCGCCTGGTAGGTGAGTAACCAGTGCGCCACTGTCCCACGCAAACCTGTTCCTGCCCACAAACCCAACACTTCACCTGCCCCATCGCTCCGACCTTTAAAGATTCTGTACATCTCCAACTTTAAACACATGCCTCAGGGAACAATGCTTTTAGAGTTCACTTGGAGAAAGTAGTCTGGATCAGGGTCACGTTTGAGGACTGTTGGAGTAATTTAAATGACTTCAGAAACCTTTCAAAAGGAGTTAGTTGGGTACCTGGAGTCCTGACTGGACATGAGTCTGATTTTTTTTTATTTATTTATTTATTAATTTTTTTAGACATTCTTGTAACTCCTCATTAAACAGATGCGTCCAACCTCTCCTGGCTTTACACTTTAACAGTACGTGAGTGAATCTTGATGTCAGTTTTGATCGCTTAAATTTATTGTTTCTTCATTGTCCTTGAACTCCTTGTTCTTAAACTGCGTCATTTTCCGAATGTGGTTTGAACACGTAAAGCATTGCTTATGATTAACTTAGGTCATGAAATAATTATTCAGGGAGTATGCTTTAGTTAAATTAAACGCTACCACGTTTACTGAGATCAGTTTACTTCTTTTGCTACTGTTCCAGCAAAAAATGTTAAATCTTTTTGTCTTTGTAGTCCTTCTCTAATCTTGTAAAACTAAATTAAATACATTTTATTAAAACCACACTGGTGTGTGTTTGCTTTCGTAGAGAGGTAGCACTATTTACACAAGATATTTGGGACGAAGGTCAGCTGTGCAATCAGGGTGCAAAGAAAAAGGGTTCTGAACATCGTCCATTCTGCTGGGGACGCGGTTCCGGTGTGTACTGCCTAAAATCTGTGAAATGTGAAGTTGGTTTTCATGCCAATTTTAAAAGGAATGGAAGAATACATTATAAAAATATATACTTAGTTCAAGTAATTTATATAAAAATGTACACTCGTCATGTGCAATTATTAGGAACACCTGATGCCGTTATCTAACCAGCCAATCATGGCATAATGCAGAAACTCATGCAGACACACGTCAGTTAATGTTCACATCAAGCTCCAGTATGGGGGGGGAAAATGTGAGCTCTGTGACTTCAGTTGTGGCATTGTTGGTGGTGCCAGATGGGCTGGATTGAGTATTTCAGAAATTACTCATCTGGTAATTTAACACAACAGTCTCTAGACTTTACAGAGAATGGTTTGAAAAACAAAAAGCATCCTGTAATTGCAGGGTCTGCAGGCTGAAACAGTTTGTTGATGAGAGATCAGAGGTGAATGGCCATATTGCTGACTCTCGTAGTTGCTCTTTACAGCCGTGAGGAGCAGAAAAGCATTTTGGACTGCACAACACACCAAGCCTTGAGGTGGAGGAGCTACAAGAAGAACAAAAATCTGAGGCCACCATTGGCACAGACTCAGCAAAGTTTGGGTGAGCATGTTCTCATGATGCCCTCAGAATCTTGTTCTTGGCTGACAGGAGTAGAACCAGATGTGGACTTCTGCTGTTCTAGCTTATCCACTGAAAGGTTAGATGTTTTGTGCATGCTGAGATGCTTTTCTGCTCACCATGGTTGTAGAGAGTGATTGTGAGTTACTACTATATGCTTCCTGGCAGTTCGAACCAGTCTGGCTTTTTCCCTCAGGCCTCTCTGATCAACTTGTCGTTTCATTCTCTTCACAAGCCACACCATACTATGTAAACTTTAGAGGCTGTTGTGTGGGAAAATCCCAAGAGATCAGCAGTTTCTGAAATACTCAAACAAGCACATCTGGTACGAACAACCATGCCACAAGGTCACAGAGATCACACTGATGTTCGGTGTGACCTTTAACTGCGGTTCTTGACCTGTATGTGCACGATTTATTTATTTGTTTGGCCTTGTGCTGCGCCACATGAAAAGCTGATTAAATAACTGAATGAACGTACAAGTATTACTAATAACGTAGATGATGAGTGTATATAATTATTGATATTATACATTATAACCAATGCTATGTTTTTCTTAAACCTATATTTTAAAATTAAGCAATTTATATAATGTAGTTGAACATTTTTAATAAGATTTATAAAGGACATCAAATTCTAACACTATTTACAACAAAAACATAGGCTTATTATTTTTTGCATTTTTGCACAGCCTAAGCAGCAATGTCTTAGTTTTGATTTTCATAAAATTTAGTTGCTGAATAAGCACATACCTACCCTAAATCATTATTTGTGTCTGTTGTCATGGTTACATTCCATCATGAATAGTAATCAGGCACTTTGATTTTGAACTGAGTCTGTATTAGAAATACAGTTGTGATACAATGAATTATTCACACCTGCCACCCAAAAAGAAAATAAATTTCCATAGCCTTGGTATAAATACATGTTAATGTTTAAATTAGGGGGCAGAGGAAGTGTGACGTGCAGAGAACAAACAGCTCTGTGAACAAACAGAGATCATGGAGCAGGTGAGCACACAACTGGCCAGTGCAGCATCAGTCATTTCTCCTAGATTGATGGTCTCCTTCAGATGTACAGAACAATATTTAAGGATTTAGGGAAGACAAAGACCCTGTTTACACTTGGTGTTAAAATGTGTCTTGGGCGATGTGATCACAAATGCATAGCTCTAAATACAAGTGTAAACGACCTCCAAGATGCATTCGGTCAAACCACTTGCCGAAGTGGTCTGGGGTGCATTTAACCACATATCTTCTGTAGTGTAAACGCTAATGCGTCCTGATGCGTCCCCAACACAGACGTAACAGGAAAATGTCATTAATGCTGGATGCTGTGTTTTGGTAACGGCGCACATGCTAGAAGAAAATGAAGAGGAGCATCAATGCATGTAGTTGGAGTGCAAGAAAATAATGAAGGAATGTTGCAGGTTTAACGATTTGATATAGTTTTGCGCGAGGATCTTTGACCTTCTAGCAGAAGTGATGTAGGCAGTAACGAAATGCTGAAAAGTGAATGCTCAAGATGCATTTTAAACACAAGTGTAAACAGGGCCAAAGACACTGAAACAAACTTTGGAGTAAGCAGGAGAGCCAACGTGCATTGTCTTAGGACAACAGTCTGTGTATGAAATGCATGACCTGACGGACAACACCAAAATACAATAAAAAAGTTTTATTAGGAAAAATGCAAAAAGTATAAAACTTTAAATGAATACAGTACAAATCGCACACAGTATAAAATCATAAAAAAGAGCAATAAATTTAAGTGCAACATTAATTCAAAACATTTACTATAATATCCTTTAAAAAAAAAGAAAACCCGCAAACATCATATCAAAATCCATCCTGAATCAAACTACAGCAATGTTTTAGACTAAACCTGAAAGTAGAATAGCTGCCTGAATAGCAGAAATGTAACCAGTGACCGATCACACACAACTATAGCAGTTTTTTCAAGACAAATGAGAATACACCTCCAATAGACAGTCCCAAAGCCAGGAAAAAGGTCATCAACGCCCCAGCAGTCTCTGCATCCTTAGCCCTCACCAACCTAGGGAGCATAAAATGAATGAGGATTACACTAGTAATGAGTATAGTAAAATAACAATCCATAAAAGAAGCACTATATGGCAAATATAGTGTGGCAACAGTTTGGGGAAACACCACATCTGGGTGTGATGGTCAGGTGTCTACAGATTTGTAGCCATATGGTGTAAATTACTGTACTTCATTTTGGAAATGTTCATTTGAGCTGTTTTTGGAGTACCATGGCAACCTATTAAATTATGGATTTTAAGAGAACTTGAAGTGCTTTGAGAGTACTGTGATGTGTCGTATTACTTACTGTGGAGCGTAGGACATGGAGAGACAGGCAAAATATCCATTTGTCATCGCAAACAATGACATGATGACTATGTAGGCAAATTCATGAGTGAAAAGACTTGACAGATAGGTGCGAGATGGGATGTTGCACAACATGAGGGCAGGAATGAAGATCATGCGTGCTGCCACTAGGATCGGGAACAGACAGCTGTCCTTTCTGGGCTAGAACGACAGATGGCAAGCATTACTTACTAACATGAGCAAATTCATGGTTCGATGTCCATGATTCAACGTTATACGACTGTGGTGATAATCACAATATTATATACAATACAAGGGTTGAACAGTATAACAAAATACGATCAAGCTACATCTCTGGTACAAGACAGAATGGAAAGAGCATAGACCATGCACGCAAGATATTTGCATTTATTTTTATTAATATATTATCCAATTATGATGTTCCTTTAACAGTACACCCTGGCTGGTTTTATTCCATACTTATCTAAGAGCAGTAACTCTTGGTCAGTGGAGTTTTCACATTTCACAAGTCAACACCAGTTCTAATGAATGTTGGGGAATCCCTCATATTAAACGGCATTAGATTCGGAGATGTTTGGGACCTAATGCCTCATGGTTTAATCCTCTTTTAAATCTATTGTCTTCACGGTATACATTTTTGTCATTAAAGGCATGTCTCCTTCAACTGTGCTGACTTGTGGACTACTTTGTTTCCTCTATGTACAAATTTGCACATTACTCTCTATGCTGGACTGCATATACGGGGTGTCCGAAAAGTCAGGAACTAACGGGAACATGTTGAGAAAAATCTGCAAAAACATGATTCAGTGATGCTGAGAAAATGCATTAAGTGTAAGGATTAACATATAGAGCTTAGGTTGTAAATAATAAATTCAAAATGATATATATGCAGTTTTACTCTTTGTTTCCTGTCTTTCCAGACACACTGTATAACATTTTGCTTTTCTTGTGCGTAGATGTCCGGTTCTGGATGTGTTGCTAGGTTTGAAAAGGACAACAATGTAATGTTAGGAAGAGTTTACTCTTGAGACTGAAGCAGTTGGTCAAGTCTGTCTTTTAAGGATTTTACAGACATATTTGCACTCATGGCTTGTTGAAACATTTTGCCGATTGTTCAGTGCTCATCTCAGGACTTCTGCTTAAAATATGTTCATGGATTTACAATCCACCTCTCCGGTCACACCCAGAGGAAAAGGTTCCAGTTTGAACCTGCTTCCTTTAGGTTTCTTCCAAATATTTTCTCAGGGAGTTTTTGCCTTGGTACTATTTCCTCTGGCTGGTTCGTTTTGGATCTAAATCTACACCTGAATTTTGATTGTGACCATGTCTATTGCTAAAAGCACTGTAGAAATAACATTTAATTGAAATAAATAACAGGAATTTTTTTTTTTTATCATTCAATAGAACTGATGAAACCTCTATAATTTTACACAAAATGTATGCATTTCCTTAAAGGGCCGGATGTTTTTGAACAAAAGAATATACTGAAGCCTTACCCACTGAAAACTGGACGTGATACTTCGGCCAATCCAGTCCATCACGTTGAAGACCAAGAAACAACAGAGGGGTGTAAAAATTTCAGCTGAGAAAGAAAGAAAGAGAATTCATGCTTTGCTCTAATTTCTTCTTTAGTACTTGGAAGAGAGTGTTGTAATGGAAACTCACCCAATATTCCTGTGAACAGGCCTTTTGGCTTCACCAACACAGTGATGGCTGGAAAAACAGACAATGTGACTGCGAAAACACAAGTCGCACACAAGGCCATCACCCAAATCTAAAAAGAAAAAAAAATATTGAAATCACACTTAACTGGCATCTTTAAGCAGACTGTTTGTAAAACTGGTTATTTACCCAGCAGAAAGCTTGGGCAAGATTATAAAGGATTTCTTAAAGGAGAGGTATCGAAGTGTATCAACAGAAAAACCAAAGTTTTTTGCAAAATGTTTTCGCAGACCACCACATGTGTATCATTATAATTTTAAAAACATCTTTTTTTAAATGTACCTTTTTAAACACTGCAAACACTGGTAACTTTTCTTCTTGCTTCTCTACTCCATTCACGGTCTTGAAAGCTTCAGCATCAGGGTCAGTTAGCTTGGTTTTACCAGTGCAGTCTGGAGTGGAGTCAGAATCCGTGAGCTTCACTTTGACCAAGGTCACATTCTCTACAGCAACAGACAAAAAAACGTTTACAACATGAGGATCACCCGAGTCTCAAAAAATCACTGAAAGTAACTTTTATTAAAAATGCACAAGTCAGATATATTATTTGTCAATGTTTGAGACCAACCATTTTGTTTTAGATCCAAATCTGGCTTTGTCTCTTTGTTTCTAGTTCCAGCTTCTAAATATATTCCAGCAAATGTCTGAAAAAAGGAAAAAAATATAATAAGTATAATTCAGGTATAGCACAATAAGTTTAAATTTAATAATTTGCTGACATTTATTATAATGTAGTAATTCTCATATTCTCAAACTATTACGGATGTGACTACTTGCTGCCTAATAAATCCCACCACTTGACAGGTGCCATTGTAACAATCTAAACAATGATCTTTCACATGTCAGTGGTTTTAAAGTTAGGACTGATTGGTTTACTGAACATGGTGTGACTATTAAATAACCGTATAAGATCAGTATAATCCTGAGACAGAACGGCAGCCACCGCACTAGAACACGCACGGGTAACCGGATGAAGAAAGCTCGACAAGATCCAAGATCAAGGCCCTGTTATTTGTATTCTTTTATGTTAAGGGTGTAAATATGGAGAACTGGGCTCCCAATGGCGTAACAGTGAACCAACACTATTACAAAAAGATTCTTGAAACTTCAAGATTACAATTTCAAGAGATTTCAAGTGGCTTTATTGTCATTTCAGCCGTATACATGTGATCTAGTTCATGGTGAAACGAGACAATGTTTCTCCAGGACCAAGGCGCGACAAAGAGTCAGAAGAAATATGACAGCTGCAGGAAGATGGTTTCCTCTTTCATCTGGACAACATGCCAGCACACACAGTGCTCTCACTGAAGCAGTTTTTGCCCAGAAACTCATCACAGTACTCGACCACCCTCGCTATTCGCCTGATCTAGTGCCATGTGACATTATTCTTTTCCGTAACATCGAGTTTTGCATTCCAGGAAACTTGTTTCGAGTCTGTTCCAGAGGTGAAGAATTTTTACTATGGGCAGTGGTAACTCAGTGGTTAAGATGTTGGACTAATTTTGGGAAGGTCATGAGTTCGACTCCCAGTACTACAGCAAATTTAGCAAATTCAGCAACTTTTTTCTTTAAAATTGAATTACAGCATCAGCATAAAGCATTATTTAATGGCTGCACCTTGTATATGTATAACATACACGCACACATACATGTGTGTGTATGTGTGT
>JAQQZU010000011.1:4806978-4825971 GCA_030068025.1 Parauchenoglanis punctatus
GTTTGTCTGTGTCGGCCCTGTGGTGGACTGGCGACCTGCCCAGGGTGTACCCCGCCTCTCGCTCGAAGATGCTGGGACTGGCTCCAGCTTCCCCGCGACCCAGACGGATAAAGCGGTATAGATAATGGATGGATGTTATAACTGTCTTATACCACCACACACTTAAATGCTTATAATAGATCACAAGGTGTTAATTTATTTAGTAACATAGAATCTTGTATGGCAGATGCTAGCTTGTAATCATCGATATGATGGGTTTTTCTGTGGAGATGTTTATTTAGCAATTTTGGAAGGAGGTGTCTAGTGTTAGTGCTTTGTATAGTAAAGCTGTAACATTAAATTTTTTTTAACAACAGAGTACTTTGCAGTTACTCTATAACAATGCAAGCCTTGTTTCTTGTCTTATTAACTTCAAGAGAAAGAAAAAAGATGATGAGGGACAGTTATAATGCTGTTATATTGTAAGATTGACATTCCACAACATTGAATGTAACTATGAATGGATAAAAAGTATGACATGTCATTCATTAATAAATAAATCATTGTAATCAGGTAGACTGCTGTTGCGTAAGAGGAATAAAACACTTCAGGAGGTGCTGTTATAGGATAATCAGCTTTGGGGTAGTAACAGTATCAATCACACCGCTCCGTCACTGATTATTTTCCTGTAGCAGCATGTCTCGTTACTTTAGATATACAGCATTTATGAGGTTTGTCTGTATGACCACTCACTGAACATGCTCTCCAGGCGGATCAGACAATTCACGAAGCTGTCGAAGTCCACATTCATGTCCGGCTTAGCATATCGCAGGATTATTAACTGGAAAATGTGGTTGGTCAGCTTGAAACCTGACAAATGAAGCAGACATTTAAGCACTGTTCAGTTTACCCATAATTATAACTATCATGCAATTCTGTATAATGAGGCATTTGTACCTGCAGCTTCTAAAGCCAGGCGCATTTCATAGGAGTTCATGGTGCCTGACTTGTCCAAGTCAAATTCTCTAAACACACTCTAATATTTTTCAGCGTAGTCATATGAAAGAGAAGAAAACAATGTAAACAAAGTGGATAGGTGCATGTTCAGTGGAAGATGGAAAATCAGTCTGAGTTTTCATGCAAGGAATAATGATTACTAACAAGATATCGTTTAATCTTCTCCCAAAGCACATGAAAATCTGTTAAGCCCAACCTTCCTTTGCCAGTTGTCTGCCCAGGCCATGTCAAGGCTATGTGTAGAATTTTTCACATTACAGTAGAGCTTGTGCAGTTGGAAATATTCAAAAGTAATAAATATAAAAGCATGGTTAAGTGATAAGAAGTGAAAGGATACATCCAGGAGATTAATCATGCTTCGGCAGGCCTCCTTCTCAAAGCCATTCGTTTTTAGGTCCTTGTCTATAAAAAGAAGCGAGAAGCTTCATTCATCTATTTGTTCTGAATTCAATGATTAATCTCGTGATTTCCTGAAATAAAAGTAATCTGGTATAGACCACCAAATTCAAAATTATTAGCACCTCTCAAGCGAAAAAAACATATGCAATGAGCATATAAAATATATATATTCGTGGGTTATAGCGTCTATGAAAAACGCATTATCATGCTAATACAAATAGGTCAGGGTCCACTATAAGCAAGGAGTTAGTGGAAGTTTGTACAGAAATATATTTGTTTTTGTATTTTCTTTAATTCTGTTTTGGAAAATTTGATTAATTGCATGTAATGTTTATTCTATACAATTAAGTTGAGTATATACAGTATTTAAAGCTTGGTAAATGATGCTAGCCACAGTAAAACAAGTACTAATGTAAACCAGTGTCCTACAATGCATGCCGAAGAACACACTTAAGCTAGCTTACGTTTGTTTACAACGCGGTTCAAAATCATCTGCAGCTTTGGTATATCAAGTTCCATTTCCTGCAGGCGAAGAGAGGAAAATATAAACGGGGTTATAACATGTCAGTAAATTCATGACTCGAAGACAGAAGTCTAATTTCCTCTCCTCACCTTTCCAGCCAGTTTGACGAAAAGAGCTTTGAATCCTTCATCAATCTCACTCTCCTGTAGTATGGGCTAGAGTAGTCAAAGGTAGTCATTAGCAACTATATAGTAATTTTTAATTTTTAGTAAAGATGAATGAACCACTCTACAATAATTCATGATTTTTTTTAAATAATAGAAATAAATATAATCTTTTTAAAAAAAATTTTTTTAATAAAAACATCTGACTATGCTCAGGCCCAACTAATCAAGCATATATTTTTATTTAAAAGCACTAGTGTTTGTAATTCATAGAGGCAACATAAGAACCTGTTCCACCAACTAAGCAGGTAATTAACAGTAGTTTGTTAATCAAATGCTTGGGGTGGATTAATATTAATTTAAGAGGTCATCCAGATGAGCTTCAATCATCATAAGCAGGGCTTTGTAGTCAATATACCTTTTTAAAATGTTCTTTTATATCAGCTGTTTTTAATGTGCATTTGAACTTTTATCCATGTTGAGTTAGCATAGAAAAAAGTCATCCACTTACCTCCTCTGGAAGATCTGCAGAAAGTTCATCGTCAAGTTCCCTTCAAAACACAGTGTTTTTTTTATAATATTTTTCCTCTATTTATAAGAGAAATAATTATTTCTCTTTGCAAACATAGGACCTCATTTTTGAAGCATATGTAATCTTTTGTGGGAGGACTTACTCAAGATATGTTATTATTTTCTTTATGAAACTTCAATTAGTTCTCAAACATTTGAGAGCTCCTGAATTTGTGTGAATTGACACGTAAACCTTGAGTGAGCTGCTTCAAATCAAATTGGCTTTAAGTAACTGCAATATTTTATATATTGGATATGTTGTCAATTTTACATAGCCCATTTGTGTCAGTTGCAAGCACAAATGTAATGCCAATATTGTGAAACTCATTTATGTCATATGAATGACTTGAAAGAATACAATCTAAAACAAATCAATAAATTAAAACAAATATGACAAAATAAATGGCGCCCTATGTAAAATGAGGGATGAATCTATTTTAGATGACTTGCTGCAGGGCTGAGCTACATTACTGGAAGATTTCTACTAAAAATGTTATGCACAATTTTACTAAATGTTTGACAAATGAGACCCACATTTATATTTAACATATGGTTCTTCTACATGTTCTTTAAAGAATATCATTTTGAAATAGAGCACATACTTTTTGATCGTGTATTTAATAATGGTAGAATTGATAAATGAAATCACTCACTCAGAGTCAGTGACTTTTTCGGCAAAAACCCTCAACACAAAATCGCCCTCTTTGTTTGGTTCGAAGGTGGAAGGAACGATGATGTACTCCCCTGCTGGCAGACAGAAGCGTGAGCTCACCTCCCGAAGGTTGATGAACAGCTCGGAGCGAGCGCTGGACGTGTGCTTGAGGAAGAAGTCACGCTTCAGATGCATGCCTGTGCTGCCCAGAAACTGCCAAGGACATACAGATCTCTCTGAGGATTTTTTTCTCCATGCAAATGGATTTCTCCTTTTCAAGTATCCTAGAACAAAACTTAACAGAACAGGCACTGACCTGACAGCATTAAGAACAGCTTGTAGATTACTCTAAATCAGACATAATGTCATTATTTTTAGATGTGCATCAAACCCATACCTCTTTGGGAACCTGTAAATGATTCAAAAATGAAAATTAGTCACATAAGAGCAAATAAGTACACAAATACAGTTCTTATCTGACCCCTGAACTCAACATGCAATGTTTAATCTCAGAACATGCCTGGATTGATATCATTTAGCACTGATATGCTGTATGTAGAGGACCAAACCATGGACAATGGAGCTGGAGCACTACATTGGACTATAAATATGTGAATAAATTTACAAGTACAAGAACTTTGGAATTCCTTATATTTCTGAACCAAGACAAATTACATCATAAGTATATATAGTTATCAACTGTGATGTGTATTATTACCAAGGAAAAAAATTGTGAAAAGAAGAGGAACCCCGTTGACTTGAAACTCACTAAAATATGTGACTATATCACTAAAATTCATTACTGCGACCGCTGAGAAGGTAATTAGTATTTTCTGTTTTTCACTCGATAAAGAGTAATGTTTCAAAGTGATCGCCTACAGTTGTAGATAAAGATTAATTTGAAAAACACATTGCAGTGTTCTTGTAGGAATTGTGATCCTTCAAGACTAAGGGTGGGCTCTGGTATTAAGGATCATACCTTGGATAACAAATTCCCTCATATGTGCCATATGTTATACTACAAGACCCAAATGGGCTTCTTACCTCATAAATGGCATATCCAATCGTTTCCATGTCTTTTCCCTCTCGTCGTAACAGTCGCCGATCCTTCTGCATCAGTGCTACCAGGAAACTGCAGCCATCTTGGCCCTCGATATCTGGGTCCTTTAGCACGATTTTATACTGAGGGTTGATCCAAAAAGTTGCTGCATGCATAATAAAATATGAAAGCATTGTCCAAGGGCTGAATTCTCTAAGTTTTGAAAATCTACATAAGAAAAGTGAGAATAAAGTGATTAAATTAAAATAGGTAAATTAAAATAATGGACTTAATTAAGCCTTAGTACCTGGGTAATTCCTGCAGCCTCCAGCCGTGCTGCCTCTCCTCCACTCTCCTGGGTACAGGGCCGAATTCCACTTCTTCAGCTCACGGCTGTGCAGCGCATCTGCTGTCAGATTACAGATCTCCAACCTGCTGAACTCCTTCATGAAGTCACTGAATGACATCCTGTGTTGTGAGGGGTAGAGAAAGAGAAATGATCCAGCAACGTTTGAAAAAGCCATTTTGGTATTATTTTAATATAGTATCTATTCCACTGTGCTACTGAATGATCAACTCTGATGTTAAAGCAACAACATGGCTTTATCCATTCTATAAAGGTTTCCTTCGGCTACTTCCATTAGGGGTCGCCACATTGGAGACATTTGTGTCCGCGGGTCTGATTTGGCTAAGTTTTTGCCCGTCCTGACACAACCCTCCCATGTATCCGGGCTTGGGACCAGCACTCAGAAATACAATAGACTGTGCACTCCCTTGTGGCTGCATTAGCTTCCCTGCCTGGGAATTAAATCCGGGCCGCAGCGGTGGGAGCCCCGAAGCCAGTGGACCACCAGGGAAGCCATATGGCTTTATCCATTCTATAGTAACATCTTATTCAATGGGATTTGTATAGTGGACAATCTACATAATCTATCAGTGATAATAAACAGATTAAACATGTGTTGCTACTTAACAAACTAAACATTTATTTGTCGATATTGTGAAGGAGATATATATTCAAGATTTATGAAAGAAGACTGTGAGCGTCAGTGCTTTGTAATAGTCAGTTACTTTTCCTCCATGGGAAGCTCTTTCAGACAGAGGACTTTGTTCTTTCTCACATTTCTCAGAAAAATAAATATACTAAAATTAAAAACTAACTTCAAGAAAGAGAAAAAATAGAAGTGGATGAGGGAATGACTTATAGATGCTATAAGTGATAGATAACAGGACCTTACTTATCTCATGGCCATTCCATAACATAAATGTAACTATAAATGGATTACATGTTCATTTATAAATTATAACATTTTTCCCCTATTTTCTTTCTAAGAGTGTAACGGTGGGTGAACTTAGTATAAATGGCATGTGCCAATGTTAGCGGCTATTTGTACATTAAATCAACAGCGCTTTAATTTATTACAGAATAATTAAACACTTATACTGCACCAGAACTCTCCATCTTCAAAGCAGTTATGCAGACGTGCCCTTACAGAAGGGTCAATCCCTTTCCACTCCTTGGAACTGAATGGGACAAAGCAGAATTAATGACATCATTACCTACAGTATTTACTCTTGCTCCAGCTTCTTGCCCTTCGTGTATCTTTATGCATTATTTTTAACTTTATGTATTCTCACTTGTCACTCCAAGCTCCAGTCCATTCCACCTCTCCCCAGGGGTTCCGGATGCGAATCAACTTTACAAGATTTCCTTTAAATTCCACCTAACCAAAAGGAGTTCAGAATTAAGTGACCAGAAAATATTGGTTATGCCACCCAACAATCTCTTTGCTCACCTCCTCCACTCCTGTAACAGAATACGCATGGCCTTTCACCAGCTTTTTGAACGTGACTGCCTCCATGTCAAAGAAACCTGTGATCTAACAGTTAGAATATCTTTAGAAATCATTATTAATGCAGAATATCATGTACTCTGTATGTAAAGTAATGCATGTACAGAATATACTAACGTCTATAGAGCAGCCCATTAGAGATCCTCTTTCTACAGCTCTTTGGATGATGCTGAAGAGGTTGGCTGGAGCTTTCTTTAGTTCATACATTTCTGTAACACCTCCAGTAAAATCCTCAAACCCCTCAGAGGTGCAGCCTCCAGAGAGTGCCTCGTAACAACCATTTAACCTGTCACACACATGGACATATTTACTATACATTCACAGGCCACTTTAACAGGAACACCTCTATCCAATCAGTAGGCTCAACAGAAATGTACAGCTGAAATTTGGAAAAACATCTTTAACTGTCTAGTTTCAGGGAGCCTGTGCCCACTATAGACTCTGTAGATGTCGGCTCTTGGCTGACAGGAGTGAAAGGAGACGTGGACTTTTGCTGTTGTGATCCACCCACTTCAAGGTTTAATGTTCTTTGCATTCTGAGATGCTTTTCTGCTCACCACGGATGTACAGAGTGGTTATTAGAGTTACAGTAGCCTTTCTGTGAGCTATGGTTAGGTAGGGAGCCTAACCCTAACCCTAACCCTAACCCTAGCCTTTCTGTGAGCTAGGGTTGACTCCAGCCCATCTGACCACAGCAAACCACGTTATGGTCAAAGTCACTAACATCACGTTTTTCCCTATTCTAATGTTTGAAGTGAACAGAGTGAACTCTTAACATTACACCGAACCCCTCTTACTTGGCATATGCCTTCTCCACTAGTGCACTCCAGAACTCCGCCCCTTCAGCTGAGTGGACAAAGAGAAGCTTCCCATCTCTCACTGGCAGCCGGTCATCAATCACTACATCCACCCAATCCCCAAACTGCCAAAACTACAACAGAGGAGTAAGAACACTGATTATTATATCAGGTCAATCAGGGTGAGACTAAAACTGACATTTTTATCATTCATTCATTTTATCATAATCATTCCTATCCAATATCAAAAGATGCTTCATTTGCCAATACAGTGTATAATGCACACACAGTCATGTATGCATATTTTTTTGTAATATGGAATAATTAACATTCATACAACACCATTCAAATGACAGATCACTGCAACGAAAAACAATATCATGACCAATTATACTAGCTCAGTCAATAGGAGGTGTATATGATATACGACATACTGCATATCAATGCTTCTGTCATGTGGGAAGTATACTTCATCACTATACAGTTACTTCAATACTGTACATAAGCATGTTTTTTAAAGTACATCTGTATTTACCTAAGTTTTTTTTTTTTTTTTTGTAACTTAATACTACATTTAAAAAAGGCTATTTTATACATACTGCAATGGATCACATACTCTTTTTAAAGTCATGAGGTGACTTTTTGCAAGATGGCTACAATTCATTCAAGTAAAAAAAAAAAAGAACATTAACCAAGAACATATTAATAAAAAATAACATGTTATTTGCTGTACCTAAGTAGGCTCCCAATGAGTAACTGTAGATCAATGTATTTTCATAACATGAACACTGGGAAGTAACCCTTGAACCAAATTGTAAATTGAAATTTAACCCTTGAACCCAAGTATTTATAATGCATCCAGTCCAGACAGTCTCAGAGATAGTCTATGGGTTTGGAAAGCAAGCCATAAATCACTGGACTGCTTTGGCAATATTTACATCAATATTATTACACATCACAGATGGTATATCACTGGATGGTTTGCAGTTCCAGAAGATCTCAGGCTTTGCTGCTGAAAACTAAATGAGGTCTACAAACAGCTAAGTATGACACTGGCAATGCAACATTACTCCCCAGTTCAATAATCATCCAATACTGTTAGACAAACATAGCAGACGATCATAGAATACAGTTTGTCTGCTTTGCCTTCTTCAACAACTGCTGATCCCCACATTATTGGCTTTACCACAAGTCTCAGTGAACAAGCTATGCTGTTTTATTCAGATGACTGAGTCTAAATAGGCTAAACAGGTTTGCGACACAGACCCATGCATGCTACTGGAATTTGACAAGAGGGAGCAAGCTCTGCCCTGCCCTGGTGAGTTGCAGGCAAATGGGTATCTGTTTTCCCCATAAATACTCCCTGTAAATATAGCTAACAGTCAGGGGGGTTGAATTGCTGTACATGCAGTTCTGCCGAATGCTACTCTGGGGGATGGGAAGGAAAAGGCCATGCAGTAAAGCAACAATGTTTTGCCCAGATGTTAGCAGAGGGACTAGAAATAATAGCATCTTCACAATAGGAAAAGAAATCTTGCAAACTTTTGATGTGACAGACTGTGACAGGATACCTGGTAGTGAAAGATTCCGGCATATTGCTGATGGAAGCTCTGGCCATGAGGTACCACACGGCGCAGCAATGGCTCATTCAGAGTAAGACATGCAATGGCCGCCAGCAGCCAACAGTCCCCTGATTTAGAAGGTGATAATTAGCAACATATGAGAATGAAAGAGAAACATTTATGTAGTTACTAATAAAAACATGTTACAAAAACATTTCCCCCCCCATTTTCCTCCCCAATTCCCAGCCTCTAGCCAGCTATCCTGCTACCAACTGGGGAGGCTCAAAGCTAACAAGTACATCCTCCAAGACATGTGAAGCTGTAAAACTGCACCTTTTTGAACATCTGCTCATGCTAAGACACAGAGAAGCATAACTCGCTCAAATAAATAGCAATATCTTCCCTCTTCTGCATAAATGAGCTCACAGACACCCACAATTGGCTAGTGTGATTATGATTATCAGGGAAGAGGACATGCTAACCCTCCTTCCCAGAGACTATGGCCAATTTTGCTGTAGCATTGCCATGATTTGAACTCGAAATTTCCTGATAGGGATAAACACTTTTCTGCTATTCCACTCGGGAGTCAAAAGCTGATCTTTAATATTGTCATGAAATTAGCTCCACTCCCACAGAGCTTCTCACCTTTGCATCTTTTCATTAAAAGTCAAATTATACGGAAGAGTTTCAACAGAAGAAGTTGGGTTAGTTGGGCTGGAAAAAAAGTTTTTTCATTGTCGCTGCAGTACATGTTACGGACAGCAAAGGGTTCTAAAAATGACAAACTTCTCCTTAATCTATGAATGAAATAATTTTTGCCTTAAAAAACAATTATATTCCATTTCTTTCTAATCATATTGTTCAGCTAAGGCATTCTTTACATCCCTGCTGGATGCAGTGTTGTACCTAGAGCTCCTTGGCAGATGTCCGTGCGAGTGGCTCCATCTACAATGAAGTGTGGGTCAGTACAGAACTCCTGAAGTGCACAGAGAAGACCTATGGGTCAGACAGGGCACAGAAGTGACTGGAATATCTATGAGGTTTGTAGGTGTTCGGATGTAAATTGTGACACATGGCAACAAAGCCTCCACAGGTAAGTGGGAGGCTTCCATACTACAGACTCTCACCGTGGGTCTCATCCAGCGCACTCCTTTGGTTTTGGCAGAGCCAGGTGCAAGCTCTTTGAATCCTAGTGAGGAAGTTTGGGCTGGGAAGGTTTCATCCTCATATAAACGGCCACTCTGAAGGCAGCTGGCACGCAGAGACTCAAAGTCTTGTCCGAGGAACTTCAGAGCCTTATCATTCTGACCAAGACCTTCATTGCGGTCCCACTCACTCCTCAGTCGAGCAGCTACTCCGGTGGCATATATAGGCTCCATGGGTCGGTAGCTATTATTTCTGAGAATGGCATAAAAAACTGATTAGAGATCCAGGAATTTAATGTTGCACCAAAATCTAAACATTGACATAATTAAGCAAATTGTTGTTATTATTAATAATAAAATGCATGTCTAATCTCGTGAATAACTCCAACACGATTTCCTCTTTTTGTGTATGATACGAAGTATTTACAATTTAAAAAAGTATTGGAGGGTTAGAAGACTAACTATTTAGAAACAGATATGTAGTTAAAATATTGTTTCCAGTACATAGGACTTTAATGGTTACTCTCTCAGAAATTAAAAATGACCTAGTAGACCACTTAAATTGAAAAATGCCTACCTTTAGATCCCTAGTTTTGAAATTCTTGAAAGCACCCTCCAGTTGACATTAAAAATCTTGGTTATTGCTATCTTTAATCAAGTTCGCTTATTGTCTGTGTAGCCAGAGCTGTCCCAAATGCAAAGCCTTTGTGTCCTGTGCCAGTGGTGCTAAAAAACAAGCCTGTGCGAGTTGCTGGGTTGCCAGATCTGATTAACTACCTTTCTCCTGTCATGTTTAAAGCATCCTAATTCAGTTACAATTGCAACCAAAGTTGCAGTTTTATGTTCTACAGCCCATTACTATGAGGCATTACAGTTTGGTCTAAAAAAAATGTAACTGAGCCTTATGGTT
Source organism: Parauchenoglanis punctatus (assembly GCA_030068025.1). Lineage (NCBI taxonomy): Eukaryota > Metazoa > Chordata > Actinopteri > Siluriformes > Auchenoglanididae > Parauchenoglanis > Parauchenoglanis punctatus. The sequence goes on from JAQQZU010000011.1 coordinate 4,817,529, forward strand.
CACTCTGGCATCACTATGCAAGCTGTCAGCTCTGCACCTCATGGGTTGGGCGACTGCAGTGAGGAGGAGCTGTGATCAGACTGCAGACCGATGGGTGTGTCTTTCAGCTGTCTTTCAGACACACCCTTTAGACTATTCTGGGTAAGCTCCACCAGGTAGTTTTGGGAGATTTTGAATTTCCATCATGTCTAAGCATTCTTGCAACATATTTTTTAAAAATAGCATAATTTACCCATTTGTTAAAAACTGACTGAAACCCATTTTAATTACATGTTTGGGAATTTGGTACACATATTCCCAATGGTTTAGGTTCTTACTTTCATTTTCAATGACATTTAAAAATTTGTAGTGTACTTATTAGTAACATTAAAAAAAATCTAATTTCTACAAAAAGATTTGATATAATCTTCTCCAAATTAATCATCAACATATTATAGTATCGTATGAACACATTCCATCCCATTCCAGTAAATTTAGTTCCCATAATAACCTCCACTCTTCTGGTAAGGGCTTTCCACTAGATTTTGGAGCGTGGCTGTGGGGATTTGCTCATTCAGCCACAGGAGCATTAGTGAGGTCAGGCACTGATGTTGGGTGTGGTGGTCTGGCGTGCAGTCAGTGCTCCAATTCAACCCCAGAGTGTTCAGTGTTCAGAACCAAGTGCCGATTCATCTAGCTGCATGCTTACCAAAAATGAGCTATTATTATTTCATTTAAATAACATTGGCTTAGAGTTTGCCTTTTATTTTTGATTATTTCTAATATATAAGTGTCACTTATTGTAATAGAACCATGTCACCCATGCTACAGATATGCTAATGAAATGGTTTCATGAGATGTCTGCACACAGCCCATCATGTCTCAGGTTTGTCTAAGGTTTTGACATTTGACATTCAAGGGACTTCAGGGGCTCCCTTAAGTCCTTCAGCTACACCTCAAAGCACAGAATGTAAGAACAAACAGACCCAATGACTGGAAAATGAAGGAAAGCAGTTCTGCAAATATGATATGCTCAAAACAGAGCAACCTGCAATGTGGATAATGTTCTGAAGATTAGATTACTTGTGTTGCAGGTTATTATAGAGTAATGGTATCAGTCATTGATGGGGTTATGAGACACTGGCTGGGTTTAAAAATAGGTAGTCTGGCCATCAAGAATTATGTTCTAGCTCATTTCATATTTTTGCCCACTAGGGGGCAATAGTAGTCTACAGTATAGTGTGACTGTCACCTGACAGTACAGTCCCATATGACCTAAATTTCACAGATCTCTCAGAACAACCAGGAGAGTACAGAAAGAAAGAGATGGTGAAGTGGTTTCTGATATTCTATAACATTAAGGATCACACAGTTACCTGTGTATGTTGGTGGCATGTGCCACTGAGATTAAATGAATCATGAAAGTCAAAAATGTCAGGTTAGAACAATGTGGAATAAACAGGACATATTCTACCCTGAGGAGCTAATATTCCCCATCTGTTCTTGTTCTCCTGTTCAGGTCAGCATGAACACAGCACTGTACTGCATGACTACTCTCTTGTGTCATGCAGTTCATGTGCTGCTTAAAGCCCTGCACTAAAAATACCTAGACACGTTTTGCCAGATAGAACAAATATGTACTTATGCTGTCAAGTAGATCTGTTGTTGGTGAGAGTAAGAACGGTTGGAAATCTTTTACTGCTTAAACAGCAGCCTACTTTAATCACCTTTCTTTTGCAACACTTGCACACTTGATAGCTCTGTAACATTGTAATATCTAACAATTATGCAATTTTGCACATATGCCATAATCCGACTAGCAAAATTAATCTACCTCTATACATTGTGCTCTTGCTGCTCTGTGGAACTACTAAACGTTGAGCAATGTGCAATTTTATGTGTAAATTGTATACTGTCAATGTGAACTCCCAACCTATAATTTATGTAGCCTACTCATGCCTACTCACGTTGTATGTGTAGGTTGCGCTTTGTTTACTGTCATATGTATACGGAGTATTATATAGTGTGTACCAAGAAATCTAGATGACTTAGATTTTGAATCCAAATATAGTAGCAACAACAACAACAACAACAACAAAAGAGTAGTAAAGTACCTGATTTGTCAAAGAAAGTTTCCTGAATTGAGGCTAGATGGATATTTATGTGAGGGATGCTGGGGAAACAAAATGAGTGAAAATATTTCTAGACAGCTTTCTAGACAACATCCTACCCTGCTCTTGGGAATGTATAAAAAGGATGAGCAGGCCCAGTTGCCCTTGATTTTGGAAAAAAATAAAACACAGTGCCTTTAAGTAAGTCAAAGTATTCTCCTTCTTGACCTAAATGTGATTATATGGCATGAATTCACAGGAAATAGCCTATAATATTGGTGTGTTGGAGAAATCAATATAATTTACAAAATTATTTACTAACCAATTGACCCAGTTGACTCTGGGTGAGAGGCGGGGTACACCCTGGGCAGGTAGCCAATTTATCACAAGGCTAACTGGAGTGCTCATAGGAAGAACATGCAAACTCCACACAGAAAGGCCCCAGTTGGCCACCACGCTCCAGAACCTTCTTGTTGTGAGGTGACAGTGTTAACCACTGCACCAAAGTGCAGGCCTTATTTTCAAATAAAAATTGTAAAACTGTGACTGAATGCGCTAAATTAATTCTAGTGTAAGCATATGCCATCAGAAATCCCATACTGTTATTAGCTGAAGTGGCAGTAAGAGACTTTGAAAGAGGGTTATTTTTTATTAGGCAAGGATGGCAGAAGCTTCAGGAACAACGACTGCTCAACTAGCAAGTGTTTCAATAAGAACAATGAATAAAGTGACATCTGCATTTAGATCTATGAAAAAGACATCAGGGCTGGAAACTGTAGTCAAAAGTGCACACTGAATGAACATAAAACTTGTGCTATTTAAGAAAAAACCGAAGAGCAGCTGAACAGGTAACTGAGAATGTTAAGGCAGAATTTGATCAGACTTTCAGCAAGAACAACTACATGTAGAGACATTAGATTTGTCATTACATAGACAGATTCATTTTTAGGAGCTCAGTGGTGCAAAAACCAGATCTGGTCAGCTGAGACATTCTTCATAAGCTTGACAAGTGGATGAGTATACATGTGTGGTTTCCACCAGGCCTGAATGCTTGATCCCTACAGCGAGAGGGTCCGGTGTCTATGTAATGCTCTAATGTAATTTGCTGGTATGGTTTTGGTCCACTTGTCCCCGTTGGGTGTGGGGGCTCACTGCAAAGCAATACAAATACAAAAACATTTCTATCCTGATGGTCTCTTCAATGATATCTCCTCACCAATTCAAATGGCACAAGGGCTCACTGAATGGCTTGATGACGATGAACATGACGTAATATTCAGTTACCAGATTTCAACCCAGTTGAACACCTATGTGAAATTTTGGATTGACGTGTTAGACAGATCCAACACATTTACTGCCAGAATATCTTTTGAAAGAGTGATGTTTACCCATCCAGTACAGATCAAATACATGTTTTTATTAATTTTTTCATTAATTTATCACCTATCTCTACAAATGATAGATGGACTTCACTGATCCCTGAGGAACGTTTTGGATTGCATTCTGTAAAGAAGAAAACTGTATGCCTGAACGACAAAACATTTCAGGACATGATGTAATTTCCTCCACTTTCCTTGTTACAGAGTGTGAGCGAAAGATAAAGGGATAGAATCAGCATTTTATATGCTGCAGCCATTAGAGACACATCACTAGCGAGAGAGAGAGAAAGAAAGAGAGAGAGGGATCACACTATATGTATATGTGTGTGTCGACACCTGACCATTACACTCATATTTGGGTCTTTCCCAAACTGTTACCAAAAGGCAAATGTGGAAGCGCAGAATTGTCTAGAATGTCTTTATATGATGTAACATTAAGATTTACCGTCACTGTAACTACAGGGTCAAGCTAAACCTGTTCCAATATGGTACAATGCCCCTCTGAACAGAGCAAGCTTTATAATGTCATGGTTTGCCAAGGTTGGTGTGGAAGAACTCCAGAGGCCTGCACTGACCTCAACCCCATTAATCACTTTTGGGATGAATTGGAATGCCGACTGCACACCAAGCCTCCTCACCGAGCAGCGCTGCCTGAACTCACTAATGCTCTTATGGGCAAATCCCACAGCCACGCTCCAAAATCTAGTGGAAAGCCTTCCCTGAAATGTAAAGGCTATAATAACAGCAGAGAGGGGACTAAATCTCAAAAGGGATGTTCAACAGGTACATGTGTGTGATGATCAGGTGTCCACAAACCTTTGGCCATATAGTAGCCTGTGTATGGGAACAAATTTGTCAATTCAACTTCCTGACCAACGCAACGTGGTTACTGTTTGCACCGTGACTACGCCACACTGCAGCATGTTGGTGTAAAATGTTCCAGGCAGCGTCGTGCTCTGCATGAGAAACGCACGAGCCAAACGCGCAGGCGCGCGCATCTGCACCGCTTCATGCTCGGGCGCGCGAGGAATCCTCAAGGCGCTCTCGCGCATCTTTAACCAGAGGCGTCGCTGTTCTGAGAGACAGATTTCCGCCTTTCTGCTGCTGAAAAAGCTTCACTTGTCAAAGACTAGAGCAGGAGCAGGTTGTTTGCTGGAATGCAGCTTGTTCAGTAGCTAGACAGACTCATGAGCGGCGTTGGGAAGGAGGCAGTGAGGGAGACAGGGACGCGCATCGTGACACGCGCAACGCTTTCCCCCAAAGATGCGGGTAACTGAGAGAGAAGCTTGAAGAAGAAGAAGAAGACTTGTACTGCGATTTATTTGCCCCTACAGCGTTAGCATGTCGGAGCGAGGAGGAGTTCAGCGAGCTGGAGTTGCGTCTCCGCACATGCAGCCCTTCAAATCGGTCAGCATTTCATCAAATCGCCCGGTTCAGATGAACCTGTTTGCGACATGGGAAATCGACCGCTCTTCTCCCAGCTGTGTGCCGAGGTACGTGTGTGTGTGCGTGCGCGCGCGCGCAGGCGCGAGCGAGTGGAGTTACAGGTTGCAGCATTATCGCCTTGTCACATTGTAACTCCTGCCCGTCTAAACAGGACGCCGTCATCATTTGTGTCATTTGAAACTTCTCTTAAAGAAGTCCTTTATTACTTGCATGATGCACAATTTTCCCCAAACATTGTTTCAACTTGTAAAGTAACGCTCTAGACATAAAGGACACCTCCACCCTGAAACACATTCAACATGTTTCTATTAAAATGTTTCTGATGTGTTTAGCAGTTGTGGTGCTAATTTCCTGGCTGGTCCTGAATTTCTGTTATTCCCATGAAAAGTTAGCGCTTGTGTGCCCCTCTGACGTCACAGGGGGACATGACTAGCGCAGTTCTGCGCCATTTAAGGTGTGCGCAACTTTTATTTGGTGCTCTCGGCACTGATTTAACGTGATGCATGCTCGACTTGAAACAATGCATGCTAGTTAGATCATTTCTCAGACTTTCTGTACCATTGCACGTGACATTAAATCCTCGCCGGAGCAAAACGGCTGCGTTTTTTTTTTGTTGTTGTTGTTGTTGTTTTTTTTTTGTTTTTGTTTTTGGGAGTCGGGCATTGCGGTCGCTCTCTCCGGCTGCACCAACTGGGAACCACCTCTGTGATGTCAGAAGGCTTCACATGACATGCATGACGCATGTTTCGTGTTTATTCTCTGAACTCCAGATCCATTATATATTCTATGGTTATCTCTTCCAATCGTGATGCAATTTATTTCATCTCCTTTGTACATACAGAACCCATAAACCAGGGATCCAGACTGTGACTATTTAGTCGCAAAAAAATTTGCAGACAGTGTGACTAAATTTTATAGCTAGGAGCACCAGCGTAAATTACAATGCCCCCATTATTTATTTATTTATTTTTTTAAATCGTCACCGTATAACACATGAAACACCTGGAGGGAGTGAGAATTGGTGCGCTCGTACGTCTGAGCAAGAAAGAGAGTGTGTGAGTGGAGAGCTCATGGTACGATCGGTGAGTAACCGGAAGTGACGTTGTGCGATGGCGCTGCAAGGCAACTGGGCAAAAACAAACCGCTGTCAAAAGTATAAACTACAGAAAAAAGTATAATTCTCCTACATTTACATAAGAGTGACATGACACAGAGGCAAGCAGGTTGCTAGAGGCTGGATGCTGTTCATTCTCCATGATTATAGCAACAAAACGCAAGTGCTCGATCACTAGCTTGCTGCATAACACAAAAGACAAGTTCTGTGCTAATTTAATTGGCTCCAACTTCCCATAAACTCTATAATAGCTAAAATGAATTCAAAATTATTTTTACAAAGTAACTTTTTTTATTTAAGATGTGTAAGTACACCGAGTTGTCATGTTGTACGTTCTGCATTCTCTAGAGAGTCAGGAGTAACAAAAAAAGGCTTTCCAAGATGGCGGAGTAAAAACACTACATGTAGCATGAAAGCACGTGTTGTGTTGCATGTCGAGCTAAGCGGTGCACCTAACATTTCTGCTGGTGCTCCTAAAACTTTGGTAAGGATCATCAGTGCCACTTGTGGAAAAAGTTAGTTTGGAGGCCTGCATTATCATATGCTCTTGAATAGTCCAACTCTTTAATGATTATTCTTTTGCCATTTTTAAGTTTCACTCTTTTTTTTTTTTTTTTTTTTTTTTTTTAATCCAACATCCTCTGGCTTCTCTTTTCATTTATATTCTCATTGACCCATTTACTGTGGGTTTACAGTCATCCATGTTATTTTTTTTTCATCAAAGAGGCCAGTAATTCCCATATGGACCAAAGGCTAATTTTCACACTGTATTTATTTGGCTGTGAAGGATCCTGTTTCGCTTCACTCACTCAGGGGCTGTGAGTTACCTTTGCAGAGATGCTCATGGCTGCATGTACATGTAGGACTCCACTGTAAGATAGTCTGTGTAAGAGTCTAACATTTATACATGTCTGAATGATTCATGGCTAGGGTTTACTAGCACTTAGCATGTTTTTAATAGTACATCTCTGTTGATTCTAACAATCCTCTCTGGTATTTTAACGTTGCAGCATTTGTGTCCCTGTCAGCTCCTTTACCAGCTCTGTGCTTGGACTCTATTCTGCTTCTCTTTGGATAAAAGCATCTGTCGAATGAATAAGTAATGTAATGTAATATGGATCAATGTTTATGCACAAACCAGACTGCAGCTCTACAGTTCCATGCTTTCTGTTGAGATAACAAAATGTAAACTAAAATATGGCATACATAACCAACATTTACTGAAGATCTAGTCTGTACTGGGGATTTTTCCTTGAAATATAATATATTCTTCATGTTAAGTTTAAAAAAAAATCTATGGCGCTGTAGGCAACGATTGCATTCTTCTCTTAAAACGTTAAATAGAATTAACGAGACCTGAGCTGAAACAGGTAAATGACTATAAGAAGTACAGCAGTGGTGTTGGGGTTATTGTTATGACAGCCTATTAAATTAGTTTCATGATTGTTGTTTGTGTCTAAATTTAAAGCATGGAGTTTGCAGCATATTCTGCGACTGATGTAAAACATGGCTCTGTAAATGGTATCTAGGAGAATATCACTCATACTATCCAAATAGAATTGTATGTACATTTTGATTAAATGCCACATGGAGGGAAAAGGTAAGGTTAGTGTGACTACATTTTGATAAAGAAAGCACATGCAAAGTGAAGCGCTTGCAGTCCATATTTCAAGCCTTTGCTCCTGCATATCTTTAACCATCACCCAGTGCAATAGCAAAGTATTTCGTCCCCATCATATGACCGCTGCCAGTCTTACAGGTCGAAGGTTATAACATGCTTTCTCCAAGACACGTGAACTCAGCCAACTGAATTTTTTGTAATTGCTGCTCATGTTGCATCATGGGACGGCGTAACACATATGAAAGAAAGCGGTATCTGCCCCGTATGAAAGAATGCGGTAAATTCCACATGAATGAGCTCACTGACGTGCGTGATTATCTAGTGTCCCTGTGATTGACAGGGGAGAGCAAGTATGCCACTCCTAACCAGAAAGCATGGGTAGTTTTTGCTCTTCTGGATTGCTGTGTCATTGTTAGGATTTGCTATTTGATGTTGTGGAACATCCACGAAACAAGTTACTTCCTGGTGTAACCTGGGTTATAGCAGCTAGAAGTTAATAAGACAGAAAAACAGAAGCTTTTCATACTATAGAAAAACCAGAAAGTTCCCTGTCCTGACACTACACACTCCTTACATAAATATTAATAAACATCTACTGGCAGAACGAATGCATTAAAATACACTACCAGTCAAAAGTTTGGACACGCCTTATAATTCAATGTTTTTTTCTTAATTTTTATTACTTAAAAGACACTTCATGTGTTAAAGTATTGATAGACTGTTGTTTCTCTTTACTTAGTCGAGCGGTTGTTGACATAATATGGATTACTGCAGTTGTTCAATAGGGCTGTTA
>JAQQZU010000011.1:4855140-4865685 GCA_030068025.1 Parauchenoglanis punctatus
CATTATCCAGTCTCTTTTAAAGTCATAAAAATAAAGAAATAATTGAATTAGAAGGTGTGTCCAAACTTTTGACCGGTTGTGTACAATTTCAGAACCAGCAGCAAGGATGTCACTGACTAGCAAGAAAGAAAAGAAAGAGGGGGGGGAAACCCACATTCACAAAGACTGCTCTGCAAATGATGACAAAAAAAGCTTTAATTTAAATAGAAGAAAAAAGATCACATTAAAAAAATCTGTACAACTTTGAATATTGAATAACAGCTTTTAAATAAAACAATACCCCATACATAACTAAAAGGTGATTAAAAAAAAGAAAGTGGGATGTTGTACTATTTTACAATATGTGTGCAAAAGCAGTATTAATTGATTTCCTTCCCAAAACTGCATGATTCAAAGGTCAGAGAGCGCTTTAGGAACAGCTCCCTCAAGATAGTGTCTTTGAAAAATAACCAGTAATCCAATAATAAAATAGATTTATATACTTTTAAATATATATATGTATATATATTTATATACAAAACAAACCGTTTATAAACGGTAGAGATTCGTTCAATCCCTTTTTATTACCGACACCAGGGACTGTCCAGTAACTTGTGCTTGCCTTTCTACAAACCAGAACAGGAACTTCCTGTAGCTTTGGAGAGATTACACTAAAATGGGAGAGATTAAAGAGAAAAACAAAAAAAAACAAAAACAAAAAAAAAAAAAACACAGAAATGGTCTAATAGTGATACAAACGTTCAGGCCACTGGTCAAAACGAACCGGGATCATCTACAGGAGTTACAGTCAAAATGATGAAAAGGTAACTGGATGATCAGAGCTAAACATTTGAGAGTGTGACTACATTGGATCTTGCATCTTGCACAAAAAAAAGGGAAGATTTAAGACCTGAGAAGGGCAAGATAAAGCAAACTGTGCCATTACCACAAAGAAAAAAGGTGGCTGCCACAAGGGCACACTAGGCACACCTACTGAACTCTACACCTAGTGTTGCACTAACATTAGACCTATGTGCTGCCATGCATGAAAAGAAAGTTCTAGACCTGAAGGATTCAAATATCATCATACTGCTGTGGTGATTACCACAAAACAAAATTGTGTATAAGGACTGTTTCTTTACACCTCCCAAAAGTTTGAAGAGTTGTATGGAGCGTTATCTCAGAATACTGAAACTAGCCTTTAGCATGGCGATTCAATTTTTGCTTGCTAATACTTAATGACATCTGAAGTGTGGATTTAACAAGGACCTAGGTGTAGTGAAATACGAACAGCTTTCGTTTTAGAACGTGTACTCTTGGGTACAAGTGGTCATCCTGTGTCATTCTGACAGCAATGAGAACCACTGGGCGGATGTCCCATACCTTATTTTGTAGATACCACAAATGTGAAGCTCTGTATGTACAGAAGAATGGACAAAAATAAAGCAGGGCCAAAATGAGAAAGAATGAACCTCTCCAACCGAACATTCTTCTTTTGTGGTGGGGATGGGTTCAACACAAAGACGAAGTCATGCTCGATCTTGGGCCTAATTCCAGTTGAATTACAAAGCAAACTAAAAACTGAGAATGTAAAAGAAGACACCTCAAAAAGGTCCCTAAAGTAGCATTACCTTTCCAGCCTTTCCAGTTAGCATCAGCAAGTGACAACCAGGTGCAATGAACAAAAAAAAAGCCACACCCTCCACCTTCAAACAGCAATCAAATAAATATGTTTTTTTGTTTTTTGTTTTATATGTGTATATCTTTATTTGTTTTTGCAAAGTTCGTCCAACTAAAACGCTGGAGATTAAAGGTCAAAAGGAGCAGTAGTTTGGTTAGTTCCATTAGTAGTAGAGGGGATGTTGCAGTAGCAGTAGTATCGCAGTAAGAGAAGCTGTACTGCGGGTGCTTGCTGATCGACAGCAGTAAGAGGCAAGGGACCAAGCACTGTATCCTTTCAACTCCAGCAAGTCCAGAGACCACTGGGTAGACAGGGTAGGCCTTGGACAGGGGAAAAAACGGTCACAAGCAAAACTATGGAGTATACATTAAGATTTGGAGGAGTAAAGACACGCACTCATTGTGATGATGGTAAAACAGATCTGAATGGTTGATCGATTTGCTTCAGGTTTGAACCCTGGTCACGGTCAGGGCTCTCCATTTTGTCCTCTCCTTAGTGGACTGTAAACTATGCAGGGACGAGCACCAAAAGTCATGGGAAGTGTCTGAGCTTAAATGTGTCCACATATGTTTTGACATCATTTCCCTGAAACTGGCTAACACAGTGGTTGTGGGTTTATCGACGTTGACCAAGACATACAGGCTATCTGTGGGCACTGGAAATGAAAGTGTTATGCTTCATTAATAATTGAATTCCTTTAAGTAATGCCTTCAGAGTGCTGTACATTATCCCTGGAGGAGGTGTGTCCAGCAAGATCCAGGTCTGTGGAACAGTAATGATGTTTCTGCCTGTGTAGATGAAGACTCTGCTGAGTCTTTTGGTGCTCATCAGCCCAGGTGGATGGATGGATGTTGGATACAGGGAGAGAGCTTTTAGCCAATGGTAACTGCTACAGATAGGACTTCCTTTTTTGCTGAAAAAAGATTCATATCCAGTTTCTAAAAATCTTCACAAACCCACCATTACTTGGGGAAAAAAATTCTTTAGATTGTACTGGCATGGTCTGTTAATGGCGTCTAAGCCAAAATAGGAATCAGAACTATTTTATAGTGATCAGAGATTCACAATATGGTTTATAGCTTGGCCTTACAGGGGTGTGACCTGAAAGCTATTTTGCTGTGCAGAACCCTTCCCTAGTGTGCTCCCATACAGAATAAGCGAAAAACGCTTCAAATAAAATAACTCACTGCAAAAGCACAAAACGCAAATAAGCGGTTGAGGGTTAAGCTTGACCTCAAGTAACAAAGTTCCCAGCTCTCTTCATCAATTGGAATGAGCATGGATTCAACAGGAGACCAGCTCCAGATCCCAGCTTCACTCGGTCTAAGCCCATTTGTGCAGGTTAGAATATGTAGAGGCTCAGCGCAGGTGCTCAAGTAAAGGCAGTTCGGTAGCCTCCTCCCGTAAACTGGGAGGATCTGATGTAAGAGGTGTGGTTTCTGTGGGCACAGAAACAACCACTGCATCCAGTGTTGGGCTGACTTCAGGGGGTGGTGCAGGCGGGACAGGCTGGAAAGCCTGGGAAACAGAGTTACATTAATAAATTAGTTTTGCCAAACCAACAGCAAGACTGTAATTACAGAACCAAAACCAACTACAATTAAGGGTTTAAACCAAATGCTTAATTTTGAGTCACCTTTGAATTCAAAAGTAAATGTAAAGACAAGGAATAAACTGTAAATGGAAATGCCACATTTTTGAATGAAGATCATTTCAGTGGGGAAAATGAAAAAAAATTAAGATAAATAAGCAACTCTGTCTCGTCACCTGAGTGCGGATGCAGTGAGACAACCCTCCGTCCCCTTCCAACGCTGCTGGCCCATTAAAGCCTTTCCTGCCAGACAAACTCCATTTGCTATAGATAGCATCATAATGCAGGCCGCTTCCATGGCCAAGCCCCATGCTGATGCCCCTGTGAGAAGCTCTGTGGCTGGCACTGTCCTGCAGGCTGCCTGGACAGAAGCGCTCAGTGGGTGGCACAGTTACAGACGCACTGAAGGACAGCTGTGAGCTGGACAGGTGCTGACCAAGCAGGCCCTGGATGGAAGAGGTTCGCTGGAGAGAGTTTACCAAGCCTGCGTCCATCCGGCCCTCGGACTGGCTAAGCAGGGTCAAGGGAAGGGGCTGAGAATGGACAGGCCATGGACTCAAATCTAGAGGAGAATATCAGAAGGGAAGTGATTATTGTAGCAGAACAGGGTGTGTAAAGTGCTAGCCTTGCTGTAGGTCTTACCCATAGATGGCTGCACAGTGGTAAGGTGGGACTGAGATACAGTGGGCGCTGTGCTCTGGGCAGGAACTGCAGGATTATTACTGATGGAGGAAGATCCACCACCACAGTCAGAGTCTTCAATATTCCCTCCACTGTTGCAGCCTGCACCACAGCCCTTCTGTAGCCTGCAGGAGAATACAGTGTGTTAAAAATAGAGCAGCTGTGAAAGATCCAGTCAAAAATAAACCTGGAAATCAGTGCATATTTTGTGACCTATCCCAGCTGCTGATGAACCAGGTGTAGATGTTGTGGGGGCTTATTGGCCCTCCCCAGACAGACCGGAGCTGGCTGTGACCTCCAGCGTATGAGGTGGTGAGGGGGGAGACATAGATGGGATATCCGATAGGCTGATCGCAAGACGAGTTGATCATGTTGCGCAGTGCCTGCTTGGCATTCTGGATGCTGCCACGCTCGGGGTTTCGGTTCCGCAGGAAGACCAGCTCCTGCTGCTGCCCAGCCCAGAGTCCACGTACACACTCTCTGTTTACCTGTAATAGAGAAGGTATGTGTGTAATGCCACACACACAGAGGGTATACAAAAAAAGCTGCACCATGAATGGGTTTAGGGCAAGTTACACTGCAAGGAAACGCTTTGGTCGTTAACATACTTCAAATGTTTGCTGTCTTATAAACATTAATGATTTATTTTGAGACAATGTAGTTAAAAACAAGCAATACCTCTAACTGAATGCAATGTTGAATGAATCCATTTGGATTCATTTAAAAGCTGCTGAGGGTGTTTAAGGCAGGCAGTGCTTTAGTTGTGAATTTCAGAGCTTGTGTTCATGATAACTAAAAGCGGACACCTTTACAGCTGAGTAAACTAAGCTCTGTACCTAGAAGCACCTGGCATGCGATATACAAATCTCAAAATGTTTTTAAAATTTAAGTATTAGTATTTAATAGGAGTGTTCGATCATTTACAGCATTTCTTCGATAAACTGGTGGAGCTAAATCATTTGTTTGAGGAATGAGAAACAAAAATTGTAAATGCTGCACTGACATTCCACCATCAATCCAATTGGACTGATGTTGCGCAAAAAAACGAGACCATCACAGAACCGGACTGCTTGTTTGGATTTGCCTGATAAGATAATACTCCCTCCCACTACTTAGGCAAACAACTCAATTCTGAGACATATAACATTTTTTGTTCAAAATTACAATTTTGGCCACCTTTTACAGTTATTTATTTACTTTTAGCTAAACACAATATTCTAATGACCGGGATGGTAAATACACAGATAAGAGCAGCACTTGGGCATTTGCATTAGCAAGTGAACCTTTATGACTCGGAAGCTGAGGAAGCGCTTGTTCAGCATGATGATCTTGTACTCGTCGCTGCCATCATCCATGACATGACGCAGGGCCAGCAGGGAGGGCATGTTGGCCAGAATGGCACTGCGCCAGACCGGGTCTCCTTCATGAGAGATCAGCATCTTCTCTTCATTAGCAGTGATGGCATCATACAGCACAGCTGGATCCTCATACTCATCCGGAGAGGTAAAGTGGTCCTAAACACACAGCTTGGATTAACAGACTCACTGTTTCCGAGGTATAATATATAGCGCAACTGTAAAATGCAGGCCTATTTTTGTCTGAGCTCTGAATACACAGAAGAGTTATCCCAGAAACCTGGTTTAAGCGGAATGAAATCGGAGGCTAGAGGTTTTACCTGGTGCAGTTTAAGGGACATGCGCACACCAGGCGCCACCACTCGGTTCAAAAGATCCATGTCTGCAAACACCCACTCATCCCTTGGTGACGTTATCCGGAAATCGCCTTTGAACAGAGCATGGAGGCCATAGAGGAACGGCTCCAGGCTGTGAAAGTAGGAATTTAGAGTGGAATTTATTTCTCTTTCACAGGATGTCAGTAAAACACAACCTGAAGATAACGTAATTATTAAAATGTCAACTGTCACCTGGCAGACATGCTGTGGGATGCTGTGCCAAGAGCCCTGCGGCCCAGAATGCAAAGCCCAAAACAGAGCGTGACCAGAGGGGAGTCTCTCTCACTGTCCACAGGCTACAACACAAAACAGCAAGGGAGGGAGAGGGAATACACCATGAAGACAGCATGTCCTGACTTACCAAATTCCCAACAGTAGCGTTAATGCTGGGATCTAATGTGGAGCCAATCCACAGCTATCTACCACAAGAGAGTTAGTTTTTATCCTCTAAAACATAAATGTAACCCCTTCTATATGAAAACAGAAGGCCTGCTTTAATTTATACCTTGCAGCCAGGAACAACCATCAGAGCTGCTGCTGCAGAATACTAATAAACACCTTCTGATCAATCACAACTGAGCATTCAACAGCTCTGTGGTATATTAAAATGTATCATCAGTGGAAAAGATCTAGCAGAAGTCTATGGCCCTATTCTGAATATGGAGGCGTGACCTGTACTGACCTTCTGTCTGCGGCTGTTGCAATACTGGATCCAGTCCAGATAGACCATACAGAAGGCAGCTGGGGTGATGCCAGAGGCTCGGTGGTCATAGTCTTCATCAATGTTCAGGTTAAAGGTGGGGTCACTGTCAACGTAGGAAGCACTGAGACAGGGTCTTAACGCCTCCTGGACTGTCTCATTAGACAGCCACTCCTCAAGTTTGGGTGAGCGGCTCACATAATAGATGATACTCTGCAGGAGAGACTCGAATTAGTACTCAGACTCAGCTTTGTAGTATGCTCAAAACCTGTATTGGACCACTGTATTTACGGAAAAAAAAAACTAACGTAGGGGGGAAAAAATGGTCTGAAATCTCCTAGGAGACATAATGATGTCAGCAATACCTTGACATAGTAGGTGATCAGAATCTTGCGCAGGTCAAACACCTGCAGCATGGAGGCAGCATTGTTGTCGCTGATGCTGTAGCCTTCCAGAACATACTTCGTAGCAGCAACCTCCCAGGCGAGCCAGCGCTGGCCAAAGGCTGCGTTGAAGGACAGCATGTGGGGCAGGTGGCCTGGTTCACAGCAGCAGCAGCCCTCATCCTCCTCCACACCCTCGGTGATGGCCTCCACCTCTCGCTGCTGACAATATGTACCTGTATGTTCACACGCACAAGGAAGAGATAGAAATGGGACTTAACTACTGAAGAGCCTAATGAGTACACAATCAAGTAACATTTTAAGATCGTTAATGAAAACTTGTAGGAACAAGCAATCACAATGAAACATTCAAATATTTCAATATAAATATATTGAAAGCCGGGCTTGTTTTTTTTTTTTTTTTAACTGAACACCCTGATATCTCAGGAAAATGTCAAATATGACTCTCATAAGGTTAACACAAGTAAAATCCATCCCACAGATGAAGACATCCTTGTGTCTGATGCCTTACACCTGTTGCAAAGCAGCTCACCTCTAAACTCCAGGCCTCGGAGCTGGAAGGTGACAAGCCCATTGCCGATTTCAATGAGGTGCACGAGGGCATTGAGGTAGTCCGATGCCAGGATGAAGCAGTCCCCCGTGCTGTAAGTGCCCCAGCGGCCCAGTAGCAAGTCTCCACAGAGAGAATGCTGCAGTGAGCGGGTCAAGTGCTCATAAAAGATAGAGTTTAGGTTGTTGTCATCAGCACCTTCATGTGGTGAAGAAAGGAAGTCAGTGAAGAGGTAGCAAGGGAACAACAAACGCTAATGCAAAATCCCTTACAGCAACACTTACCAGGGTTACGATCAAGCTGAGTGGCCAGGCGTGTATTAGAGTGATCCACCCTTTTTGTGCTGCACAGGGACACAATGAAGGTCAAAAGGGCAAAATAAAATTGATGGAACATTTTGTCATAAAACGTAAGCACTTACTTGTAGTCCCGTTCCCAGAACTTGACAGGGCGGGTGTAGGAGGTGACAAAGACGGCGCTGCCCAGAACAGGATTGAGGGGAGTGGAGAAGAGGGCAGAGAACAGGGCCTGGACAAACAACATGGCGGAGTCTGACAGCACAGCGGCCGTTAAGGAAAACAACTTACTACCGGCAAAATAATTCAGTCAACAAAACAATAACATTAGGCTCCATTCTGAATTTAACAGTTTTAAAGCATTATTAACATGGATTAGAAGAAACTATTAGAAAGCTCAGGCTTCATGAAACAATACACCAATTAATACATCATAAGAATAACAACATTATACGCAACCAGACTGGCTTTGCTTGCTTCAGATTTTCCTTAGAATCCTACTGCAATGTTCTGTTTCTCACTTAAATCATCTTTCATCATTCTACCTGATGATCCTGCTCAATGTAGAAAATTTAGAGGATGTTTTCTAAGTTCGGCTTTAAAACACAGGCAATGTCACTGATCAACATTAGCTACTTTTTTCATCATATAGGACTCCTTATTCTGGTAACGCTGACACCAAGTGCCAGTCCTTGCATGCACAGACATATTGTTTGATTTACATGCCAAGATTAAGGTACATACAAACAGTTCATTCTTAATCTGCAAAACAGCATTACTTCAAACAGAATGATTGTATGCAAGTAATTATAAACCCATAACCAAATTCAGCATTTAATTGTTAATGGCTCTAATGACAATAGAGTGGAGGATACGGGGCACGGCAAATGGCTGGGCGAAGGCATGAAACGCAGAACCCCAAGTAATCTGCCATGGAGCAATGTAGGTCAGCACAAAGCGCAGTTTATACAGTAGGTCCCACAGCTGCACAAACAAATACATCACAGATAATTTGGTCAATACAGTAAGGTGAGACACTAAATATGTTCCAAAAAATGCTACAGTGATGATAAATAAGTATCTGAGTGAAAGGTGGATGATATCAAACCTTGCTAAAGAGGATGGACATGAAATAGTAGTCGAGCAGGAACGTTTCGGAGAAGCGTGGATAGTCGAATTGGAAGAAGAGGACGGTGAAGCAGAGAGTGACGTATTGTTGAGAGGGTGTGCAGAAGGATGAGCGAAGCAACTTCATTCCAGCCATGGAGATGAACAGAGCTCGGCCACTGGGTGGATGAGAACATCGTTAACACTCATTACCAACAAAGTGAGCGCATAAATAAAATGCTGACTGTTTAGCCTGGAAATCTGGGTATCTTTAGGCATTAGAAATACCAACTATTTCTCATCAGTATTTCCATCATTAAACACTGAAGACAGAAGTTTATACAACTTGAAGCTAAACAAATGAATAAAAAAAACCCCGCAGAACCAACAAGTATTCATGGGTTAAAGTCCACCTAGTCTACATATCATCAGTGAGAATTGGCACTGTAGGATTTCTAGACAAGACACATTTTATATTTAACAGCTGGATTACTACTTTTGGTCAAAGGTTGTTATTTAGCTAACTTTTGCATTTGTACATTTAGGTGTAGTGATGACAGGAGGGTACAGCTCCCTTGAATACATAAAATTAGCTAATATGGGTATGTTCGTTAACATCACATTAAACAAAATTAGAAATCGTTCAGATAAGAATAAAAGCGCAAAAGCTGACTCATCTATGTAAATCATGAACACTGACAGAATCCAGGCTGCATTAATGGTTAATAGTTATAATAATCAATGGAAAATAGTTAATGTGCTAGTTAGTAACAGTTCTTTTATCTAATGGAATCATGGCCAAATTATATTTTAAGCAGAGCTTAAAGAGGACTACAGGAGCCTTCTCTTAGCTGATACTGGGCTTTGTTCATGAGAGATTTTAACAGGTGAGAATTATAATGGTTAATAAAAGAACAGTATAGTAAATGAGAACACATCTATGTAACACATCATTTGCTAAAATTAAAATCCTTAAAACCTCTGCGGTCTCAATTTCACACTCTCACGTTCATGCCAGTTAAGGCCTGAATTTGCACACGATTTAATGACCTGCAGATACCCTGTAGAACTGCAATTCCTATGTCAGCAATGGGTATTATATTTGTATGAGAATTAATTTACTAAGTGCCAGGCTTGTCAGGGTTCTGGCTGATGGTGTGGGCCTCTGTGGTCAGGGAGTTGAGCACCACAGCAGGATAGATAAAGTACTTCTCTACACACTGGAGCCAGGCATAGAGCTTCTCAAACCACATAAGCTGAGCTGCATCTGTAACACACAAGAACATGAAACAGTCAGAGAGGTCATGTGTGTGTGTGTGTGTGTGTGTGAGAGAGAGAGAGAGAAAATACTCACCCCGAACCTCAAACTGGCTGTACTCGCGAGAACGTAGTACTGGGTGGGCCAGGCAGAACCAGGGCAGCTGCTTGCGAAACTGAGGCAGGAAGTAGTGAGTAAGGAAGCCCACCACCCCAGCCAGAATATACAGAACAAAACTGAGAGCAGGCTGAAAGATAAAGAGATGGAGAAATTGAGACAATTCAGGGACCAATCACCAAGTATGTTTTATATACATACATAAATAAAAATATAAACGCACACACACACATGTATATGTGTGTGTGTGTGTGTGTGTATATGAGTAAACAGTAATAATATTACTGTTTTATTACATATATATTACAAAAATATTACTGTGGGCATATACACTACCAGTCAGAAGTTTGGACACGCCTTCTAATTCAATGTTTTTTTCTTTATTTTTATTACTTAAAAGCTACTTCATGTCTTAAAGTAATGATGGACTGTTGTTTCTCTTTACTTAG
>JAQQZU010000011.1:4899256-4913740 GCA_030068025.1 Parauchenoglanis punctatus
AGAAGCCAGCATCTCTGATGGTATGGGGGTGCATAAGTGCATACGGTATGGGCAGCTTGCATGTTTTGAAAGGAACTATGAATGCTGAAATGTATATAAAGTTTTTAGAGCAACATATGCTCCCCTCCAGACGACGTCTATTTCAGGGAAGGCCTTGTGCATTTCAGCAGGATGATGCAAAACCACATACTGCAGCCATTACAACAGCATGGCTTCGTACGGAGAAGAGTCCGGGTGCTGAATTGGCCTGCCTGCATTCCAGATCTTTCACCTGTAGAGAACATTTGGCGCATCATTAAACGAAAAATACATCAAAGAAGACCACGAACTCTTCAGCAGCTGGAAACCTCGATCAGGCAAGAATGGGACCAAATTCCAACACCAAAACTCCAGAAACCCATAACCTCGATGCCCAGACGTCTTCAAGCTGTTTTGAAAAGAAGAGGAGATGCTAACATGCCCCTGTCCCAACTATTTTGAGACCTGTAGCAAGCAGCAAATTTGAAATGAGCTCATTTGGTGCATAAAATTGTAAAATTTCTCAGTTTAAACATCTGTTATGTTATCTATGTTCTGTTGTGAATAAAATATTGGTTCATGTGATTAGAAAGTCTTTTCGTTTTTACATTTTATTCAAATTTAAAGAACGTCCCAACTTTTCTGGGTTTCTAGTAGAAGTAATGGAGAATATATTCCAGAATACACTTTCATAATTCATAAGTATGTTGTCATTAGAGTATAATTACCTGTATCTCTTAATCACTGTGTTTTTGTAAGCTCAGAATGGGCCCTATGTATCTACATAGCGAGCGGTTCTACCTCTACGAAGCTGCCACGTTGCATTGCTACAGAAGCCCAGAACGGACAAACCTCAACAGAGAGCCGTCTGTTTTTTTTTTTAAGTAGCAGCATGAATCTGGAATGAAGTACCAGGAGGAAGACAAAGAAAGAAAGAAAAGGAAGAAGAAATAAGAGCCTTGCTGGTGTTGTCCAACATGTTTTTAGCACTTTTTAGTAAATTATTTAGCCAATAAAAAAGCAAGGGAATGTGAATGTACGTATTTGGGAGTACATGATGGCCATCCTATATTCCAATACATGCTTGGAAAGGAAGGGATAAGGGACGGGCATTCGGTTGTTTGAATCCTACATAGTGGACCTTTAATTTACTTTCCAAGATACATTACAAAATGTGGAAAAGCGCAATGGGGTGAAAGCTTATTCAAGCCACTATATTGAACCATAATGAAAAAAAGAGACCACACTAAACAGGAAATGTAAGAAGTATATAACCAAGTGTATTTTTTCCTCTGTCAATGTACACATATTTAAATTCATCTCACGGGAACACTTTACAATAACATTAAGTAAGAATGGGAATATACTCTGACTGTTCTATGTAAATGGCAACCATGTTAAAAAATCAATACAACTTTAAACAATGTATTAAAAATAACAAAAAATAGGGACATATGGCTAAATTCTTCTTCCTTGTGGAATTGAAAGAAAGTGAATAAAGATTTAGTCCACATTTGAAGATGATTCCACATGTGACAAATCACCTCATGTGACTGAAATGACTGTTGTTGTGAAAACCACATTTTGTGTGGCGAGTAAGGATTTAACAGACCTTTCTCTTATAACAAGTATGGCCATTCTGGTAAAATAATATTCACTGACTGTGAGAAATATCTAGACATTACACCATTTTTTTTCTCTTTTCAGGGATGTGCCCTCTTTATATATCAAAAAATGTAGACTTTGAAGATTTGAGTTCCCGTAGCTCTATACAGAAACGCTCTTCACAAGAGCAGTTCTCGGTTGTCAGGTTACTTTTTTTCTCTCACTTCCTTCAAAACAGGGCAACAGGAGAGCCAGCATTTTGACACGGAGTTGGCCGTTTCCTTTTTTCACAGCGAGGATGCCAGGAAAAGTTCTCCACATATGACTTCCCTCCAAGCAGTATGCACTTCCTGCAGTCTCATTGAGTAGGCGTCGGATTCTAGTTTTGTTTCTTGGAGAATAAAGGGGCAGAGAAAGATGTCTCAAAGTCTAGTTAGGTCTTTCTCATGCTAGAGGACGAACAGGGACGAAACACTCACGCGCACACGCATACGGACAAACCTGTATCCTGATGTATTGTCAGCAATGTCCACAGAATCTTGTATTTACATAAATACAATGTTTGTTTTTTTTATTGATGCTAATTGCTCCAGCTTTCTTAGGTTTCTTTAGCCGAGATCTTTTTTCCGTCCACGATGAAGTGGTGCTATGAATCCCTCCAGGAACGGGCCGAGAGTTGTCCAGTAGGATGACGAGCAACTTAATGACTTCATATCAAACAACTCTCTGACCCTAAAGTTAAATGTGAATACGTCATGCATGGAACACCAATAAGTAGCCTAATAGATAATGAACATCTTAGCACCATGGAGAGCGAGAGAGAGACAGAGAGACAGAGAGACAGACAGAGAGAGAGAGAGAGAGAGAGAGAGAGAGAGAGAGACAGTGCACAGCTCTTTTACACTTTAACAATACCTTTGACCTTTACTGTAGCACAACCATATTTTCTGGACCAGAAGACACTTTTTTTGCCCTGTAGCGGGTGCTGCGATTGTTAACACAAAGTGACATATATTTTATAATTTGTGTATTTTTAGTCTAATTTTAATATTTATATATGTCTGGAGTGGTGATATGCTACAGTTGGTGCTAAAATATTGAAAATCCCATTGGGGTGATAGAGAATTCACCATCACAGCAGCAGTAAATGTTCAAACAAAAGCTACTCATTACAGGGGTTCATTGATGGATTATAACATATACATCAAAAGAAGTGAATATTTTCAGGCCTGACAGAGAGGTTTAGATAAGGACTGTAGTAAAGGCTTCGCTCAACAAACAGTGAAAAATTTCCACTTTACCAATAGTGCAGTTTAGATGCTGTAAATATCAGGGATGCATCAATACTGATACTGATGTAAGGAATCAGTCTGATACTGTTGTCATTTACATGTACTCCCACTCATAAAAACAAAAATGCTCTGATGCCAGCATCTGATGCCACATGATACTAGGTGACGTAGGCCTGGTGTACTCTGCTGCATTAATGAACAGACGACAAGGCACGGCAGCAATCTTTTACGATTAACGTTGTAAATCAATGCACAGCAGACTGCCACTGTGCTCTGTGAAAATATCAAGACGAGTTACTGGAGCATCTTCCTACAATACAAGTAACCTGATACAATATCTTATGGTGTTTAAAAAGTATGCCGAAAGTATTGCAAAGCGCACAAAGCACAGCTGACCCGAGCAAGCTGTGCATTAAAAGGTGGCGTGAATCTGTAAGCATGGAACAGTGAAGCGAAAACGCTTGGAGCCACTCATGAAGGTTTCACTGCTCCAAGCGTTTTCGCTACTTCTGTCCTGCGAGCACTGAGCACTGAGATGTGTTTGCTTGTCAGTGTCTACACGTTGCTCCTGAATCGAGCTCCAGCTTGCTGATACTCCTGTGCACACTGAGGCTGACCACCCTCACACTATTAAAGATACTGTTTTTAAGATACGCCATAACATCTTATGTCTCAGGTTACTCATTTTGGTACCAGTATTAGTATCGACGAGTACGAAAAAAAAGCATGTACTCATAGTACTCAGTTTGAAAAAAAAAATGGTATGGATGCATCCCTAGGAAATACAAAACCAAACTGCCTGATGTATTAATGCTTAGAGATGTAAGGCTATAAAGAAATCTGAACAGAGAAAATTGGGTGGGGGTGAGGTGGTTTCAGAAAATATGGTAAGGTATAGCAGTTAAACACATCACAATTCCATGTTAGCCTCTTGGCTATAAAATGCACCCAGTTTACAATTACATTTAAAATGCATAACAAGTCAGGTGAATCATATATAGGTTTGTTACAGAACACATGCAGCTAATTAGCACTCTCTTTTTACTTAAAGTTGGCCAAAAACTACACAGCACAAACTGAAAACTTTTTCTAATACCCCATAACATGGGAAATGTGGTCAAAGAACTATTGAGTGTAAAAGCGGTTGGCCTGTTTTTTTCTTACCAAGCACATAATTAAATATCTGAAAAAAGTGAATTAACAGGAACATTTGCTTGCCTGATACTTCACACAGTATTTACCGCTCAGTGTGAATAATGACATCAAAGGTAATTACATTTTTCTATATACTTCAAATTGCAGGATATAATCGATTTCACATTAAAATTAGCCAAAGGATTCAGAAAGCAGCAGACACTGGAGAGGACTGCTGATGAGTTAGTGGGGTGGGAGTTCTCTCCCTTTCCATGGTGATTCATTAACCTCTAAAGATTCCCGCGCTCTGGAAATGGCAATTTTCATTGCAAAGAGAATGAATGGCATTTCATCATCTAGAATGTAATGGATGATCTCCTTGAGGCACAAAAGGGGATGAAATAAGGTTAAAATGGCTATATACCACACCCAGGACATGGCCATTCACTTCCATTATAATTAGTACTTTCCTTTACCTCTCTCTCTCACTCTCTCCATATTTACCTTACTGCGTCATAACTTTCTGAAAACTGAAGGCTTAAATGTTTGAGGATGAGAATGAAGAGGAGGTGATTTACGCTCTAAAATCATCAACCCACCATCTTTCTCTCTCTCTTTCTCTCTCACTCCTCTCTCAGACGTAATACTCCTTGTCTTTGTTTTTCTTCCCCTTTGCGACGGTCTTGGACATGGAGGCGGTCGTGCCTGGCGTCTTCTCCTTCACTACGGCGCCGTTGCTCTCACTGCCTGAGCCGCGCCTCTGCTCCACCTGGTAGGATCCCTCGTCGCGGTTGCGGTACTTGTACATGGCGTAGAGGAGGATCAGGATGCAGAGGGCGGCAGCTGCAACGATACCCACCACCATTCCTGTGGTGCTGCTGGACTCACGAATCACCTCGACTGCACCAGGGAGGCCTCTCTCTACCGAAGCCGAGGGCCGAGCTGTGGGCACACGAGGGAAATCGGGCGGGTAAGTTAGTCCTGGAGTGAGGCGAGAGGACGGGGCTGGGGGGAGGAGCACCTGGTCACGGGTGTTCATTTTACCCGCGGGGATGTGGAGCTGGTCGGGGTGGGTTGTCGGGGCAGGGGGTGCAGGGGGAGCATGAGGGCGATGGGCACCAGGCTTTTGGCCTCCACTTTTGCCCACGCCAGGGGGAGGAGGCAGCACTGTCCTATCAGTGACCATTGGGGAGTTTTTATAGAAGTCCTCATCATCGGACTCAGTCATCTCCCCCGAGCCGAAGGCTGACACCTCCATGGGCTCGCCGCAGTCCTCCTGGTCTGGAGGGCACGGCGGCCGTGGCTCAGACAGAACAAGGGACTCTTTGGTGGTCTGGAGGGGGCTCAGGGATGTAGGGGGAGGGGGAATGGCAGGGTAATGTGGGGCCACAGACTGGGGGTCTTGGGTGTCCATGGTAATTATGGGCAACACTAATTCACCTCCTGTGATGGAAAATACAGAAAAAAAGACAGTAAGGAGCAAGAATTAGTGCACAATAAAGAAACCAGCACTACAATCTCATTACTGCTGCACTACAAAATAACAGATTATCTAACAGTAACATTCATAATATACACTGACACAAGATGTCATAATCTGAAAATTAATACTGACTAAGATAATCTTATCAAATGTTCTTCAAATGTAGATTTTTTTTAAAGATCAGATGCATGTGTAACTGCTTGAATAAATAGTAAGCTTCTTCCTGGTTCTTCTTTGGTAAAGCAAAATAACAAACCATGGAGTTTGGGTCACTTACATCAACAAATAGGCCGGATGATTTTTGCATGGGGAAAAAAAAGCAAATTACACAAAAGAAAGCTGTGCAAGATGATCCCTTAAACATACAACTTTTCTCCCCCTCATATTTATCTGAACATTTTTGGTGCTCTACTCTATGTCTCGTTAATCTAATTACAAATATAGTGATATTACCCAAAGACAAATACAGAAAAAGAATACAAGGAAGTCTTTTTCATTCAGATAACTATTAGAAAAAAACACTAATAAAGCTGAAAGGAAATTTGTGATTGATCTTTCAGCTGTCGGTGGCATTCACTTGTAAATGTATAGATCAGAAAGACAAATCAATAACATGTGCAGGCTGAGTTGTATGCCAGCTTGTTACTAGAATTAAGTCAAGCTCATTTATACAGGTTCACTCATGGATATAGTCTGATTGTGAAATTATGTTCCCAGTATGAAGCACTGAGATGTGTTAATAAATTTGCCGGAAAGAATGCGATCGAAAAGTTCTGACCATAATGAATGCCTCCACTGGAATGTAGTTACCCAGGGGAATTAGCGCTTAGCAATGTAAATTAGCCGGAGAATTGGAGCGTTCGCTTTGGGTGATGACTCTCAGCTATGACTTGCACACATACATTGGATCTGGGTCAGTTTTTTTTCCAGAGCTAGTCTCGCTTGATGATTTACAGAGCTTCATGTTGTTATTAAAGGGATCATTGCTATCACTGGTTCAATTCGGCATTAATACAGAGAAAAAGCAGAGAACTGATTGTTGAATTCAATTATGCAAAAGAACACATTTCTGCAATTTATTGAATATGATACTATTTCTGCTACCGATTTATACTTACAGTTATGAAAGAAATGCCAGTAAACCAGTCTAACCCTAAAGACACTTGATCCCACGTCATACTGGATCTCTAATACCTGTGTAGCTACCTGTCTAAATCATTGTATACAAGGATGTGTGTATAATTGCAGCAGTACATCTTAAGTAAATATACATTAAATTTAGACTTTACAGTAAGGATACAGTTTCTGTGTAATTAGTATGTAAGTACTGTCACATTACTGTTGGATGCTTGCTTCATTCACATATTACAACACAACCCAAGTACACATAACTCACAAATAATGTAGAGCTGTAATACATTTGCAACAGTACACACGTCCCAGTATTTCCATTATACACTCTTAGAAATAGGGTTCTTTACATAGTTAAGGCTTCCTGGCTTCTAGCTCTAGTCTGAAACCCATTCGGATATTGTACACTTTAAATATAATTTACGTGTATCTATACAGGCATTAATAGAAACTTAATATAAAGTGGGTGAAAAGTGAAAATTTCAATAACGTGTTCTCATAGCATATTGAGAGGTGTGATTTCTTTAGGTGACTATAACACTGCACTGTAAGGACACTGTTCAGCAGTGGTTTATATATAGATAAATCACACCACTCAATATGCTGTAAGAACACATGGTATTTATATTTCCTGCACGGTTCCTCAGCGAGCTAGATAACAGTGTCACACTTTGGAATTAGTGTCCTTTTTTCCGTTTACAGTGATGAACAAGGATGTGTGAGGGAAGCCTGGCCTTGCACAACAAAAGTGTGGGTGATAGAATAAATCAGCAATAGAATGATATGTTAATTTTATCAAGCTGATGACTTTCTGAATTAATGGCCCTGTTATGTTACAGTAGGGGTGTCCACATTTTTTTAATGGGACCAGATGGAGAGAAAAATATGAAATCACTGCCCACAGTCTATTTGTAACAGGAAAAAACTCACAAAGCAGAACATTTTGCTTCTAAAATCTGACTGATGTCTGAAACCCTCTCTATATTATATATTTATAATAATAAATCCAATCTGTATTAAAGAAGTAGATTTTAATCCCAATCATTAAGTCATTGCTCTCGCCATAGAATACTCTGATCTCTGCCTGTTATGTTGTTTAGCAACTAAAGTTCACTGCTAACAGACCACATTTCATTATCTATTGAATTTTATCATATTGTCTTTATAAAAGCAGTTAAAGTATGTTAAAGTGATTTCATCATAGCTATAGGAGGTGTAGGCTTTGTGTACTGCCTAAGAATATCCCTACCTGTGATAGAATCACGGTACCTTATGTGCCTCATTATTTTTTTTAGTAAACAGCTTCCTGCTTCTTTTAGCTTCTTCATCCCTTTTCATCAAATCGTTATATCAATTTGATTTCTAGTCAATTAAACAGACACAGACCTGAACTAAAATTTAGTTTTCCCCCCCATTCTCCTTTTACTTAAAAAAAAAAAAAAAAAGATCTATTTTTAGATCTGTAAGTGGGGAATTTGGTGCTATCATGTAAATGCAATACGTTAAGATAAAATGAACACTGTTCCTTTTTGGAAGAACAAGCATCAGGAGCTAATTCGAATTTTTAAATTCTATTTCATGTAACAGCAAATTGCAGTGCTTTAGTTCATTAGTAACGTCCATTATTCAACCTTAAGAGCTTTTTATATTTAAAAAGCTTGCGAACCATTTAAACACTTGTGACAGGCTCCAAATGTTGAGCGGGCTGTAACTCGGACACCCTTATATTATAGCTTCGTTTTGTTTGTAATAAGTTTCCTTGCTTTGGTGATATAATGCAGAGGTCCTCAAGGGAATCCTCAGACAGTCCATATTTCAGCTCTTTCTCAGTTCCTAAAGCAACTGTTCAAGGTACTTGATGTTTGTGATTTCTTGGTTCATTCTTGGTATTAGGACTAGGAATTAAAAAATGGACTGTTTTTTGACTGGATTGGTAAATGCTGATTTATAACACATACAGTTTTACATACAGGAAATTATGGCACATCATCACCGGTTTTGACAGCTGCTGGTCAAAAAAGATCGGCACTGGCTTGGCTATGCTACATTCAGACTGATCCACACGACTAGCTTTTTATTAGTGGCTGCTTGTAGAGAGGTGTTGGGGCTGAAGTGTGTGTACTGAGTGCATCTGGAGCCTGTGCTCTTCTGGAGAGTCACAGTGCTGTTGGCCTTTTCCCTGTGTTCACTCACCAGTGCCAGGCTCACACTCCTCCAGGTCCTCGTCATCACTCGGGCACTCGGCTGACGCCACCAACAGGTCGTCAGAGTTCTGGAAAATTAGAGGTGCGTTAGTTGACCATTCAGTGCAGTACAGAACTCTGCAGGACTTTTTGTTCAATGTCCATGAAGTGATGTGGCCATTTTGTTATTAGCACCCAGTTAATAATTTTATTTCCTTGAATTTTATAGCTGGAAAATCAATCTCACCATACATATATTCTCCATGTTAGTTATGATGTATAGAGTACAGAGCTATGCTGCAACGTGTGTTGTGTCCCAGTCTGGAGTCGTAGAGCAAATTAACATTCTGCACATGCACCTCATATTCATAAAACATGTAATTGGATCTGGGCTGTGACTGATTTTAATGCATCAGTTTGTTCGCTCCTATCAGGAGGTCATAACAATTTCACTATTCACTTGGACGAGCACATCGCTGTTTATTGGGACATCATCTACACCTAACAAGCTAGGCTTGGAGTATAAGAGGATTCTTATCGATTGTGACATTAATACTGCTATTTTCAGTCCCAGCAATCGTCCCTAAAGAAAATTCATACCAAAACCCGAGAATAAATTCCGACTATGTGTGGACTATGACCTTCCATATTAGAAAAGCCCATAAACAATAACAGCAGAAGCTTATTCAATCAACAGTGCAGCAGGCTGTAGGACACTCCTGGCCCTGAAGCACAGCAGGCTTGCACGACAAGCTTCTTTCCATTATATGAAGGACATTATTGTGACCTTCAATACATTTCTCATTCATTAAGATACTGGCTGCTTCGAGCTGAATATATGCAAATATTCTCTCCTTATTCTGCACATGAATATTAGCACTTCAGCCATGACTGACATCCATTTATTGATCGAATTACCATGCAGACAGTCCTAACCAGCTTCGGCTAAAAAGGTCTCTGCCTCCATGTGACTCCCGGCATGCACTTTGAGCAGCGGGGCATAAAAAACCCTTCTATTTCTACTTATCTGCTCCTGATCCGTCTGCTTTGGCCAAATCCACAAGAGTGTTATGTTTTTAAAAAAATAGTAGATGTTACTAAAATGACACAAATTAAATAAGTGCCAAATAATCACAATTTGCAAAGATCCTTAGCTGTAATATCATTGAAAAATCTGCAATGCATCATTAAGCTCCAATTGTCCCGCTATTCTATTACCTCCCCACTATCATTATGGAAATAAAGACAGACAGATACAGTAAGCTTTTAATTCTTCAAACAATGCTTCACTCGATTACAACTGCATTTACACAAATGCACATTGGAAAAAAGAAACCCAAAAGCGATCATGGCTTATACCACAAAATGCTTTATACAAATGTCTTTTTCTTACAAATGAAATGCTAAAATAAGTTTGCTTCTGACTATGATTAAGTGTGCACGCGAAACATTGATATCCTGAACTCCTCATTAACAGACGCACTGCAGCGTTAGCTTTGCCTGGCTGCATTTATTAAAGCATAATGAGGACCGCTCTTATCTGCAATTCTGCACAATGCGTTTGAGTTTAATAAGACAAGTTTATGAAGTGTGCTGAAATCACTGGTTACATTTGTTTCGATATGTGTGTTCGGTTCTGACAAACGCACCATAACTAATTTGTGACACAGCCCAAAGACAAACACGGAGTGTTCCCAGCGGAGGACACTTAAATTGCTGTAATCCCACGGGTGCAAACAAAATGCTGTTGACTGCATATTGAACTCAACTGTAGCTTTACTTGGCTCAATTTCAGAGCCTTAATCACAGTTGCATTGTACATGGTGCATCAGAGGCTTCCTGAAGTCCTGTAAACCAGCCTGGAGGTCATTCAAAAGCTCGAGTAATGTGCATAATATGGCCATGTTCTTTAATTCCACTACCGCCCACTCCTGATTGACAAATTAGTCATTTAAAGCACCATGACCCTGCCCAGGATAAAGCAGATGATCAATGAAAGAACAAGGTACATGTGACACACAGCGCTGTGCAAGCACCCAATTTATGTGGCCTTTCTTTTCCTCGAGAGCTGAATGTCGGACCGACCGACGTCACCTGCGTGAGAGTAAAAACTGCCTGCTCCTGTGACTTTTTAGTTGGGTCCCATGAGATCCCAGTCCGGATCCACACTTCTATCTCAGTTTTAGCTCATATTATGTACTGAAAAATAACAATGAGCTCTGATTTATTCTAGCCTGAGACACAGGGAGAACAGATTCTGTTTATAAGGGGCAAAATCTGTTGGTCAACAAAAACACTGACATCATTAGAGAAGGAAATAATTCATAAATTGGCCATGTTGGCAACAATACAGGCAGCTTTGTCCAATCTGTCACAACCGGATCTATTTAGAATCCAACAGACACCATTCCTTGGCCCCTATGATGACGCTGGCGCTCACCTTTACACACTTGTTTCCTGTTTCTCCTCAATTCCTCTGTCTACGTAAATAGCTCTATCGTTTACATTCTTTGTGAGGTTTGCCATCTTTTCAGTGTGCAACTCTAGTCATTCATTCCCAACTGGTTCCCTGGCTTAGACGCTTCGATTTCCCTGCGTGTCCCCCCCCCATTTTCTCCCCAGTTTTGTCACTGCCAATTCCCACCCTGCTCTGCCATTATATGACCGCTAACAACCGGTTATGGTGAAGGCTAACACATGCTGCTCATGCTGTGTCACAGGGCGGCGTAACACACTCAAAGAAAAATGCTACCTGCCCTCTTCCACATATATGAGCTCACAGCCACCCATGAGAGAGAGAATGATAACTCTCCCATCCAGACAGCAGGACAATGTTTCTTTTTTGGCTTCTGGCCACAAACAGCTGTGGTATCATCAAACTTGCAATCACTTGAAAATAGGCCAAACGTTTTTCTGGTGTGCCAAAATGTATTTGAAATCACTGTAACTCGTATTTATAGATATCTTAGGCCAAATTCTAAACCCCTTCCAGTTTTCTACATAACACACTATAACACTATTAGGAAGCTATTTAGGATTCTTCCTGCAGTATAACGTTGTAGTTTTTACACTTTATTTCCATCCCAATCTTGGTCAGGGTATAAAGATGTAGCCAACGTATTAGCCAGAATGCTAGCTTTAAAGATGGAGCCTGCTTGGAAACTTCTATATCGCTACAACAAACATTATACAAACGTATTGCCTTCATAATGACAGTTATTATTTAGTAATCTGAAGGAAAATTTCACTGGTATGAACACTTTAGCAACATATGTTGAAAATCTGTCAAAACTGTCACATCTTGCATCAGTGTAAGGCCACATCAGCTTTCTCTCGCTCTCTCTTTTTGTAACACGGCCACCATATTCAGCATCATACACACATTCCGATTCATTTTTCAACTAGTGACCTGTCTCTTCCCTTGATAATATCTCTGAAACGTCTCACCTCAACATTTGACTTATCAGTTTTGACATAAGTAAATTTTTTATCTCCATCCTACACATATGTTCACACAGAGATTAGGATGAACGACACACTACATAATCCCATTTACCTTTCTCACATTTTTTCGGGAAGTGAAGAGAGAAGGCAGCTGTGCATTGGGAGCCCCTCGGCACTAAGCCATCTCACTTTCACTCCCGTTTTGTGCTTTACTGCTATTTACATGCAATGAAGTCTGGATTAGTAGGATTCTTGGCACAAACACACAGGCCTGCATCCGGGTCTGTCCATGTTTACATTCACGCTAATGCAAAGTGCCACCTCTTATGAAGCCTGACAGTTCAGCTCAGAATGACACTGATTGTTATTGAGCGTGCCCTTTATTCATATCCGTTCCCATCACTTGATCAATGGGGTTGAATGGCACACGAATAAAACCTGAGATGAATACCAAAGATCTGTGAAGGCGTTCCTCTCTGAGCTGACACAACAGGAATTGACACAAGGGAATGATGCCAGATATGACAATCAATAGGAGATGCATTAATGCCTCCCTGCTCCTGCATGCAAGATGAAGTAGAGCAAGCTGTTTACATCAGCTAATGTAGAGACCGAATGCTTTAGTTCAGCAGATACACTGGAGGAACAGATAGAATGCTGACACTGTGAGGAAGAACAACAAGCGTGCACATTTAAAATGATCCATAGCTAAGATTTAATTTGGCTAAAAATAAAACTTGTATGGTGAAACTGAAAATAAGCAGTGCTTAATCTTGGTGACAGATAAATCGTACATGAGTGCTGTTTATACCAATGGTTCAACAGATGCTTTAATATAAATAGGTTTGCCATCCTGTTCATATCTCCCTATTGAAGCAAAAGTTGATCACGTTCCCATATTGGAGACTATAGTGATTTCTAACAGCATGTCATAATTTGTTTTCTAAAATGTATGTGTCCTTGTTGGGTGTCAGAATTGTTCATAAACACATTCATTTTTACAGCATACCACTGAATCTGACACCTTTCTAAGCCACAAGAAGACGTTTTGTGGTTGCAGGCAATTTGGAGAAATAATAGGTCTGAGGAGCTCTGTCTTTGAAGCGCCCATTTCATTTCAGCTAAGTAGCATATCAGTGATGTTGCCTTGGTAAAATTTAATAAACTCACCTTGCTAGCTGGCTGACATGCCTAATTTATATTTCTTTTACCAACCTACATAGCTCTCTTAAAATGTACATAAAGAAACTAGCAAGCTAATCTAATCACATCACCTAGGTCATGTTCTTCCCACAGAGTTGCCTCTAATGGACATGTTTAGCTAGCTAACATTGCTCAGCTAACAGATAAGCATCTGTTTGTTGAAATTGTCTAAAACATTACAACAAAGTTGTAATCATCAAGCGACTCGTATACCTTCAATTTCTCTCCAGTATTAACTCTTAAATTTCTATGAGATATTTATATATGTCTGGTCATTGCTGGCTAGGTCACTTAGCATCATGTAACCACTGACAGGACACGTTCTAGCATTTAAGAATGGATAGTTTAGCCGAATAGCACTCTCTGTCTTTTAGTGGCAATCCACAATAATAAGTGGATAACATGTTAGCTAATCAAACCGATACTTAAAGTACAATTCTTGATGGAATTGTCAGATAGATTATAACCAAGTAGTGTATAACCAGCCTGTGTGCATATCGCTACTGTGTGCGTATCGCTACATATCGCTACTTGTTGACAAACACCAAAGGGGTGTACACAATTCATCCACACTGTCTGACCAACCAGATTTGAGAAACTTATTTAAAAATAGTTCTTATGAGAGTCATGTTTTGCTAAAACAAATGTAATAGTTTGTTTTATTGTAAAATGGACAATTAGTAATAGTGAATTTATACATTTTGTATGGCATTCATTCTTTATGAGATTCACACGAGCCTGCAGTGTTAAAGCTGCTCCAAATATACTGTAGTTTATAATATTTATTTTTTGGTAACATTTTTATAGCACGGACGTGTGGTCGTTAGCACTGTCGCCTCACAGCAAGTAGGTCCTGGGTTCGATCCCCGGGTCACCCAGGGTGCCCTTCTGTGTGGAGTTTGCATGTTCTCCCCGTGCATGTGTGGGTTTCCTCCGGGTGCTCCGGTTTCCTCCCACAATCCAAAGACATGCAGATTAGGTCAACTGGCTA
>JAQQZU010000011.1:4919162-4966543 GCA_030068025.1 Parauchenoglanis punctatus
GTGACCCGGGGATCGAACCCAGGACCTTCTTGCTGTGAGGCGACAGTGCTAACCACTGCACCACCGTGCCGCCCCCACAATCAGTCCTGTACACACTTATTTTTTGTGGGCATGAATTAATATTGAGTTAATGTTTCGAGTCAACAAACTAAGCAACATATGGCCATGAATTATAATGTTGTCACCATGACATATAAACGTAGTTGCCATGAATTGTGCAACTTGAGCCCATGAATTAATATGTGGTTGATGGGGTCAACTGTTTGGTAGGAATGAGCAAAACAGCTTACTTGCTTTGGGAATTCGCTTAAGGCAGTGGTTCTCAAAGAGGGGTCCAGAAACCCCTCTGGGCTTCATGTAACTTATATACCAATCAGCAATCGCATTAAAATCACTGACAGGTGAATTTAGTGACATTGATTTATCTTCTTACAGTTGCACCTGTCGTAGGGTGCGACATATTAGGCAGCAAGTGAACGGTCATTTTTTGAAGTTGATGTGTTGTAAGCAGGAAAAATGGGCAGAGGTAAGGATCTGAGTGGATTTTGAAAGGGTCAAATAATGATGGCTATAATATAATATAGTCATAATTATTTATTTTCCCCATTTTCTCCCCAATTTAGACATTTGCCAATTCCAATCCTGCGGCTCTAACTTCTCATGTGATAGCTACCACCAGGGAGAATGAAGGCTATCACATGCTTCCTTTGAGACATAAAGCTAGCTGACCAATCCTTTTAAACTGCTGCTCAGCTTACACACTCTCTTCTGAAAACATGAGCTCACAGATACTTACGATTTGCTAGCATTGCTGTGATTGACAGGGGCTATAGAGCGTACTGCCCATCCTACTCAGACAGCACGGCCAATTTTGCTCCATTGGCTCCCAGACACAGATGGCTGTGGCACTGATTGGATTTTAACTTGTGATCTCTATATTAATCTGTGTCCACACTTCGTTAAAAAATAGCCACCATTATTGGCTCTTTAATTCCGTAATGGTCAATCTGTACCTTTTTTGGTGTTGTTTCTCAGTAACGTATTCACATCCTCTACACTGCATGAGTGATTTCACTGTTTCACTTGAACGTTAACAGGGTTTGATTCCAATGAAAACTAGGCTGTCAGCGAGAGAAAATGTTCAGCCCTTTTTAAGGACCCTGTTTAGCTGACCCACTTCTGTGTCCAGATTTTTTGGTGTCTCCTTTTCTTTGGCGTTTTCAGCATAAAATTTGTGCACAATTTTATGCAATTGACATTTAACTTCAGATTTGATGGTCATTCAGTAGAAGTACCTGTGTCGTGAGGCACGCACTGCAGTGTGAGTGCGTTTGTCATGTGATTTCTGCTGTGTGAGTGGTAGTAAGATCACTTATCATACAGTGTAAGCCTGGTTACAGTGGAACGATTTTTGTTGCTCAGCTCACACTTATTGGAGATGGCAGAACGGCCTTGAGGGCAATGGAAGCTTTGAGAAGGACCAAAGACTTTCTTATACATATAAAATCCACAGAAACAGAACTCAGTGATCAGCATAAATTTGTCTAAACCCTACCATCAAATGCAACATTCACACAGGACATCTTTACTGAAATATGAAGGGTTCAGTACGTTACAAATGCTTGTGCGTTACATGTTAAAGGGACATTGTTTAGGACAAGTGTATATATCTATATATATATGTCTAGTTACCCGATTAAGGATTAATTAGATTTATTTAGTTCGTTTATAGTTAGAAAATGTTTAACCCTCTGAGTTATTATTAGCAGTAATTATGCAGTAGTTTAGGCAGTAGTTACTTTTTGATTATTGACCTATTTAAAATGAAATGCAAAATTAAATCTACAATGTATCAGTAAGGCGCAGTCTCTATTGCCCATCATATGATGTGTGGATGTTGTGTACGGTTTTAGTACAATAGTGATAAATTACAGTGCAATTCTTAGCATTTGTTTTCAAATTAGATTAACTGAAATATGCAGAAACAAAAAGGTCACTCTTTCTGGCTGGTGTGTAGATGTGTTTATTCTACACTTAACATTTTGCTGGAAAGCTTAGCCATCAGAAGAGTTTGCATACAGATGACTTTGGTGTAATACAGGGAAAAAAAGTCAAAATCGGTGAACTTTAAATGGTAAATATTAAAGCTTTAGGTGATGGTGCTGATGTCGGGTTGGTGCAGGCTCCGAGCTCATTTCTCACTTTGAATAACAAGGACAGCTGTTTGATAAAATACAAAACAACTGTAATTTATCTGTTTTTTATTTTTTATCTGTGTTTTATGTGTAAATGTTCTTGCTTTTTGTTTTTGCACTCAAAGGGTTAAGACACATCAAACGTGGCTTTATGTCAACTTTACGTATAGATTATTGCACAGAAAATTGCATCCGTCCCTTTAACTACTTGGAACTGAAATTGGAATGTTTAGGGCTTTTCTGTGTGTTAGCGATTTTTAGGAAATCATGTTTTAGGAAATAATGTTTGAGGTGTTGTAGGGAAGACAATGAAGAGAAAAACAGAGCATAGAAAGCAGCAGACTATTTGCAGACAGTTACTGGACTTATGGGGTGTTGTTAAAGGGTTAGTCAGGGATTATGTTATGTATTGAATGTTAATCTCTGAAGTGGTGCAGTTCTCGGTTCGGGAAGGACAGTAGTGCCTTGGAGAAAATAGACAAAAAGGCCAAGATGGGACCCAGAGATGATCAATATAGTGGACACGCTGAGTGGGCAGCTACAGTTACAATTCTGCTCACCAACTCAGTCAATTTGCACATGCCAATTCTGTATACTTCAGGAAACTGCACCTCTTCCAGAGCCTTAATAAGTCATTAAGTCACTGTTTAATTAATCCATTTTTTTTACCTTTGTCGAGTAGCCACTCGTCAACTACCCGACCGAGTCTGTATGGGATTCTTTGCCTGGCTATAGCCAGCCGTTCATTATCAAAGTTGCCTTCAAAGAATTTAGAGAGACACATAGTTAGAGGTTAATATCTGGAAGTTCAAGTGTCACAAGGTTAAAAACATGGCATCAAGATTAGCAAGTTTTTCACGTTAGGAAGGAAACGAGCTTTAGGATTAACATTATGTTGGTTTAAGATGGACTAACCTTAGTTATTAGACAGTTTTAGAAGCTTGAGACTATTTATAACAGTTTAAAATCTGGTTAGAATGTCATGGGAACATATTTAGTGATAGTTTAACATATAGTTTGATCATGTGGTTAATTTCATTGTAATTTCATTGGAAGGGAAGGACACCAAAATCAAAAACCATCATAATGACACGGTCATTTTCACATGCAGTTTAACACAGGCCTAATATATAACGCTCAGGAAGACATTTTCAGTCCTTTGCAACAGACTTTCATTTAAAGCCAAGCAATTACGTCCAAATAAGTTACGCTAGACCTACATGTAATTATCCTAAGAAACCTCCTGGTAATTTACTCTATGTCTTGGCTTTTCCAGATAAGAGACGATGTGTATCTCATGAGCTCCTGCAGTTTCCTTTGTCCTCGTGTCTAAGAGACAGGGTCTGACAGGTCTTTTTACCGGGCCGAACATGAGCTCTAGGTACCAGTCATCCTTTGAGAGGGAGGGAGATTAGGATCTCGTCAGATTTCAGCTCCACTTTTTCCGATGCCCTCCATCTGCCATTTCTTTATTTCATTCATCTTAATGCACACTTTGAAACTCCTACCAGTACCACAGAGTAAGGGCTTAGGAAAAGAGATGAAAAGCCTCTGTGTATAGATTACGTATATAGCTTGATATACTTGCTATGTAACAGCATTTGGTTTGATGATCAATAGCTGCAATAATGATCAACTAATCCGTATACAAGTCCGTTCTCTTTTTCCTGCTGTCATTTGCACTTCAACAAAACAACTCAAGGTGTGTTGATAATGTAAGAAAAAGTCAGCAGTACCTGACAGGACAATGTATTGTGTTCATACTGCGATGCCTGTCTCATCACTTCTTGCACGATCCTTCCCCACCATACACTCTGTGAGAGGGCCTCAAACCTACCGCTTCCTTAATCCTGTTAGAAGCTCTCATGTGTGACAAATTCTCTGCTAAAACCTTCAAAGGAAACTTGAAATAGAAAACGTATCCATCAATAAGCAGCTGGGGAAATAAAGGTAGAAAAGCTGGTCTAACCAATGAAACATGTACCGATGCATTTCTATAAAGGATGCTGAGTTTTGACAACGGAGTATCAATGAAAATATTGTGTTGACTTCCGGCAAGGCCCTTGAAGAGATGCAACTGGGCTATGTCTATCCGCAGACAGCTTTAAATCTACCATCAGACACCATTATCTAATCCTCCATTTTAATTAACTGAATTAACCACGGCTGCTAATCTCAGCTGAACACTGAACACTGCCAAGTCAGTTTTCACACAAACTTTCTGCATCCTGGATCCTGTGCTCAGATCTTGAGGAGGAAAAAATGCTCCAGAAACTATAGAAATGGGATTAACTCCTGTAGAATAGCTTTTTGTCTACTTTGAAAAACAATTCCTTAGCCTTATCCATCATACCATCTCAGGAGGCTTTGGGCAGCCTTGGTGGCTTGGAAGCCCTAGACCTGTAGAACGACTTTTTCCTTTTAGAAATCACCCAAAATCTCAGACAGCAGGCAAACCTAGCCATTCAACCTATAGCATTTGGAAGACCAGCCTTTACTCTGCAGAGATGATAGGAAACAAGCAGGTGGGGGAATCCAGAAGAACCAGGTGGAGCACTTTTTAAATAGTTTTTCCCTCTCTGAGCTGTGGTGTGATAAAAAAAAGAAAAGAAAAAAAAGGCCCTCATGTCTAGTAGCAGGTCTGATGTGTATCCAGAGAGCAGATTGAAAATTGAGGATTGGGCGGGAGCGGGGACAGTTATTATAGGTTGGGAAAATGTCTTCCTGTGGAACATCAGCTATGAGAGCGATGCGAGTCCCTGAGCACACAGTGTGGAGAGAGAGAGAAAGAGAGAGAGAGAGACAGAGAGAGAGAGTGAGAGAAAGAGAGAGAGAGAGTTTGCTCATTTTTCTCTGTTAAGTGCAGAAGGGTGGGTCACTGCAAAGGAAGAGCTACAGCTCCAAAGCAGCAACATCACGGCATAATCAGATTAATAAAAATGTCAGCTTCTGGTACAGTGTTGAGTTTGTTTAGCCTTCAGTTAGCCGGGATTCTTTAAATTCTTCAATTTAAAGGAAAAATCCACCAAAAAGACTTGTAGACCTAGATTGATAATCATATTTGTCTTCAGAATTGACATTTTGGGTTAAAACCTTGGATAACTGATTTCTACATAAAAATGCCATATTGACTACTTGTTAATAGTGACCCAGTGGCATTTAGGTCTTGCTTTATCTCTACCTAAACAGAGTGATGCAGCTGTGCATCAGCCATTTTATATGTCCTCCTAATCTGTACACTCTGCTCAAACAGATCAGATTCCAGAGCTTCAGCTTTCGTGCTAATTCCACCATCAAAGCCTTTACATTTGTCATCTCACTGCTTGTCATCTCGCTAGCAAACTGAGTCGAGTTTCAGTCTGTGCTGTAACTCGGTGTCATACACCTGCATCTGCAACTTGTCCAATATTTGATTTCCTGAATTGGATTCCTCATTAGGACGAAGCTGAATATTGCTGAAAAATGGTGAGTGAGAAAAGAACTCCTGCGCTTCTGTTTTGGGAGCTACCTAATTAGTTAGCTAATTTTTTTTTTATAACAGTGACAGACTCTGTTTGGAAGTAGCTGATTTGATGTGCATAAAATTTTGTACTAAACCTTTAAAAAGATCATTTCTAAAATAATTATTGTTAGAGTGCATTAAAATTATTCAAATTTATTGTTATTATTTTTTCAGTTTGAAGTCTTGTTTTTGCAGGCTTTGTAGACATAAAAGTGTTTTCCATAATTAAAATAAACCTAGTTGGACACCAGATTTATACATTGCGACACATATGTGTCGTGTGTTATAAAAATGTCTTCATGTATCATGATACAATATGTGTTCATATAGCCAAAAATAAGTAAACTACAAATATTTGAGAGTTATAATATTTAATGTGCTTCAGGGTGGAATTTTCCTTTAAGAAAACAAGCTTATTTCAGCCATTTTAGTTGCCAGTAAAAATGAAAGGCTGCTTTGTGATTTCAAATTTGTCTGGAGGAAGGTATTCAGCAGCAGCAGCAGCAGTGCAGATTCGCTCCTCAGGCTGCTCAAAGCGAAGCTGGCTGGCTACCTACTGTAAACGATCCAAATTCATCCTGGGCTGAATGTATTAAGCCAGGCAGCTAGGAGCGAAATGTGTCAATTTGCAATTGTTATTAGATTGTTCATGAGGTGGTTATTTAGGCCCTCCACTTGGTGAGTCAGAGCCTGGGAAGAATCTGAAAGCAAAATGGCACACTTGAAAACCTAATGACGTGCATTCACAAATATAAATCAATTTGCACTCTGGCACGAGGACGGCCGCCAATACGCTTCCAAATTGATGCCAAAGTCTTCAAACAGCATTCGTGAAATTTTGAAGGACAAAAATGCAGCCGCCATGGTTTATTTTGAGAGGTGATAATTGCATCTTTGGAGCTAGCTGTGCCACTCATCTTTCTTTAACTTTCTCTCTCTCTCTCTCTGACTCTCTGACCGTGTCTCCGTGGTTGTGCATGGTATTGGCCCCTCTCCAGCACCCAAACAACATATCACACTTCTCATGTTGGAGGTTCCCTCCTACAGTCTGTTATTTGCTGCCAGCAGCAGGGTTTTACCTGTTGGGTAGCGCTCGATGACGGGCTGGTTGTCCACCTGGAGGGTGGCATTACCCCCGCTGCGGGTGAAGCGCACGACGTGGTACTTGCCGTCGCTCACGACGACCGCTGGCTCATCTATGGTGATGTCATCAGTGCCCACATTGAAGATGACACAGATTTTTCCTTGCTCCTGTAAGAGAAACCAAAAAAATTCCATTCAGAAAGAATGAACCAAAATACAACGATACGCAGAGGAAACTGTGAGGTCACATGCAGACTTGAAAGAAACATCTGTCTGCCTGGTCATGCTGCACTAACTCACCCTTGGGAGAGCAATGCCCTATGTAATGCAGGTGGGAAATGAAGTGTGTCTCCGTGTTTTACATTCATCACCCTTCCCCCCCTCTCACTTTCCCTCTTCACCCCCACCAGCATCTCTCTGACATGTATCAGTTCTGGCACTTTCCTGCTGTTTCTGTTTCAGACTCATCTCCAGCCTCCAGCAGAAACAGCCTGAGTGTTAATTCAGGCTGCCGCTGGGTGACGCTGCTGAGAGGCAGCGAGTTCAGGGCGGGGTTCGCCATGGCGCTACCTCGTGCCTGCTGCATTGGGGAATTGCAGGTCGCAGTGCTAATGTGGCAGGCTGCAGAAACAGAGAGGAAGCTCAGCTGTTTTACAGCCTTGTCATGACCCACTATATCCAACAGTCTGAGGCCGGTGGGAAGAAAGCCAGAGCTGGCATTCACAAACCGGCCCTATCTATCTGCCCGGACACAACCGAGCCAGGCTGATCAAACTTCCGCCCACGTTCCAGGTTCGGATAAAGTCTTCTTTTTCTCTGGCCTGATCTGACAGCTTCTCATTTAGATGCTGATGCCTGACAAATATCAAATGCAACATATGATGAATATAGAACATGTATTGGAGACTGAAAGACTGGGATAACAAGCATCAGTGTCTAAAATCGCAACTCTTCACCATACAAATGAGGATAAATATACATGTAAATTAGCAGCACTACATTATAGGAGCCAAACAACTCCAAACACCAAACAACTTTTGTAAGAAGTATTGAAATTTCTGGGTTAGAAAAATCTGAGTGAGTCACCTTCCAACATATAAAATTTGTAAGGGGCTCTGAGATACTATACATAGCAAAGTATGCATTGCCCTTTGTTCACACTAGCAAGCAACAAGTTATTCGCTTGTATTTGTCTCTTGTTGATGTGGAGAACTGCTATCGCATGTGGGTGTATACTGTCCAGCGCTCTGATGAGAAAGGTCAGTAGCTATACATAACCTCTAGAGCTAAACTTAATTATAAAAACGTAACTACAACTTAAACACAAATTAAATAAGGCACGAATTATATTTTGCATAGAAATAAGAAAATCAAATGTCGCGCTGTCCTTGTCAGTGTGAACATAGTATTACAGCTGGGTAAAAATATACCACCGTGCAGTGGTACATGGAGAGATTTTCACAATACATATAACAACATTTACGTACACAGAAATGAAAACAAGTCATAAACAAGTTAGAAGTTACAGTAGACGCACTGTACCAGAAAAAGAATATGACTCAATGATTTCTAGCTTATTTTAATGAGAAAAACAAGCGAAATAAAGCCACTGCTAAAAAAAAAAAAAAAAAAAAATTTAAATGAGGTAATGGTATTGTGAGTTAAAATCCAATTGGCTACTTTTTAGATTGGCAGTAGGATGTAAAGTGTGGTTACATAAACTTGTAGAAAGGCAATTTCCATTTGACAGAGTCACGCCACTGAATGTGGTCGACAGGCTTGCTAGAATTGGTCTAAATCTCCATTTTTAAAAAAAAATTCCTTAAACGTTTGTCAGTGGTGCAGTGGGTGGGGTTGCTGCCTCACAGAGCCCTGGTTCGATTATGAATTTGAGTTACAATCTGTGGGAGTTTCACATGCTCTCCTCCTGGGTTTCTTCTGGATTCTAATGTTTTTTCTGCACCTCACAAAAACATGCCAGTTGGTGGATTGGCTACTCTAAATCCACTCCAGGTGGTAAATATTGCACGCATGATGCCATTCGATTGATTACTGTCTTATCGAGAGCGGATTCCCACCTTGGGCTTAGTGTTAACACATTTGCCAACACATTTATGTATTTGATAAGGCACCTTTATGCACAGCAACTTTCATTTACGGTCTCTCATTTATACAGCTGAACAGTTGAGGTTTAAAGGCTTTGCTCAAGGGCCCATCAGCAGCTGGTGATGGTGCTAGGATGTGAACCTAGGATTTTCCAATCAGAAGGCCAATGTCTTAAGCACTGTGTTACCACTGCCCATAACTCAGACCACATTACGCATCTCAGCTAGTAATTTCTCTCAGACAACAAAGTTTCATTTAGTACACTAAAGGGTTTGTCTGATTGTCCCCTCTGAGCGAACCCTTAAAAGATCTATGCAGGACCCTACAACGTAGGGTTTGCCATTTACAATGAATTTGTTTGGAAAAGCTAAAAAATATTATTCAGCCAAAGAACCCTCAAGCAATCTTTTTCCTCAAAAGTGTAAGTCTGAAGTCACTAAAGGCAGAATACTACATCTGGCTCCTGAGAGAGTGTTGGTGTAGTGCTTAATACTATCAGCTGGCACTCAGAGGATGGAATTCTGCCATGTGCGCCTTATCAGCCTCCTCTGCTTCCTCTCCTGCTTTCCACCTGTCTATCTTCCTCTCTGACAGGCTCTCTTCCAATAGGCTTGCTATCGTACTTGTAGACGACTCATTAGCCATCTGCTGAAACATGAAGTGCACTGCTCAGAGCAAGGAAATCATTTCCTTTCAACATTGGAATAGTCAAATTTTGCTTTGAGAAGTAAACCAGGATTCAGTTATTGCACAAGTGAGGGCCTCATGTTGCATCTCCATCTTACTTTCTAATACTAGTTCATACAGTATTTGGGGTTATCAACAGACAAAAGCCCCCAACACAATAGCACTTTAATGGATCAATAGCCTTACAATGCTGAGAAGGTTATGTGGAGGTGAAGCTTGTGTCAGTCCTTCAGATCAGGAATGTTATGCCCGAGAACAATAGCACTTATTAGATGCATAGCTGATTTAAGGTTTGAACCTCCCCGGCGTGTGACACCGAGCTGCTGATGGCAGCCAGGGAAGAGTGGGGAGAATGAGTAATCTCTTCAGGGCAGCCGGTAACGAGCAGGCGGTGCTACGAGCCAGAGGAGAGATCGCCTGTCAACAGGCTGTCCCTGCAGGCTAGCGTACAAAACACCCAGCTCTAATCCCCAAATGCCAAACATCCTACAAAACAAGCCTGACAGTCTGGGTTGTGGTGATGGCTAGGAGCTTTTGAGGATCGTGAGTGTCCTGCACACGTGCTCTTTTCAATCACTGCTGGCATTCAATGCTCCAAATTGGGTTTGTTTGGCTTCGTCTCTTTATACAAGCAGCCATTTAGTGCAAACAAGCAGTGTAGTTATAATAAGTAATGCATTATGGCAATACACTCAATTCTGGATTCTCTACAATTTCTCTGTAGCTCCATTTACCTTGTAGGAACCTTTTAAAGAACCCAGGAGCGTTGTTTTTTTAAAAGAAAACAAAAACAGGGCTGATTTGATTTCATGCGCTGTAGTTCCATGAACCTTTTTAGTTCCTCCTCCTGAGTATGTACTTTGTTGAGGACCAGAAATGACTGCTGTAATGGACATAGCTTATTGGTTAAATGCTAGCCTTAGAGAATGGCTAATCCTCTCATCTTTCATTCGAAAAACCTGAGTTTAACTAACACCCATTTACTTTTATTATGTCAGAGGTGGTGCACACACCTGGTCTGTTAACTGTGGCGTAATGGCACAGTAGAACGTTTCTACACCATTTTTCCTTTGACACAAGTGGCTAGTCGAAAGTGGTGCATCCAATTTATAAAAAAGTAACAATTAAGAATAACAAACCTTTAATATCTACCGCCTCGGTGTTTGCTCATTCTACATTTTGCTGCATGCTAAAATGTATTGTCTCCTACGCAAATGTCGTACAAGGTGTTGTACAATCGACATGTTCTTTTTTATACGGAGTCCAGGAATTGTGGTCATGCTACACAGCAGGGATCAAAGTACAGGCTGAAAGGAGTCAGGAGTGAGACCCTGCAGAAAGCCATGTGAGTGGGCAGTTTTTACTTTCTTGTGGTCAGATGTGGGCAGTCAGATGGGAAGCTGGGACAAAGAATGGCCATGTTCATTAATGTGGGAGTGTACTGGATGCTCGGTCGATGCTGCAAAATGCATTTACTACTTTCATTCATTCCTCTACAGTAACTGCTTTAACCTGGTCAGGGTCATGGTGAATGAAATCACCAATTTGTTTATGTTTTGGGAAGTATATCCAACTAACTTTGATAGAGAATATTACATGCCGGTTCTAAAAAAAAAACCTGCAGGGGAAGACGAGATTGGTCAGAATTCTTTACTGGTTGAAACACAGTCCTCTAGTGGAAATACAGTATCAACATAAAACACCCAGGCACTGGGTAGTTAAGGATAGTTTCTGGAAACCTGCCTTAAGGAACTGCATGCAGCAGCATCCCTTTGATTCAAGTCAGTATTGGCAAATTAGATTGACTTAGAACAATCCAGTCTCCATTACCCCTCAGACATCCTGCTATATTCACTGTAAAGTTTGCAAAAAAAGCCTTGGTTCAATGTCATAGCAGCCTAAATTCTGCTAAA
The DNA here is from genome assembly GCA_030068025.1 of Parauchenoglanis punctatus. Lineage (NCBI taxonomy): Eukaryota > Metazoa > Chordata > Actinopteri > Siluriformes > Auchenoglanididae > Parauchenoglanis > Parauchenoglanis punctatus. Next base: position 4,930,649 of record JAQQZU010000011.1, read on the forward strand.
ATGGACTTGATGTTTAAAGGTATCTCTTTTTTCATGTATGACAGTTGCATTTGGTGCCCAGTGAATACTACTAATACTGTGTGTCTTCTCATGAGCTGGAACAAGGTCAAACCTAGCCTGCAGGAGTCACATGGATTTTCCCTGCAATGAAGGTACCTCCTCTGTACTCTGAACACAATCACCTCAGCCCACTGCTCTTTGCTTTCACACATCTGCCTGCTCAGCCGGTGGGCTGCTGATTGGAAGTGGGGGAGTACACGCTAGATGCAGATGAAAGTGCAGACGGGAAGGTGAAGAAAATCATGCTCTCTCACCTCATCTCTCTCCCTATCTCTTCTTTTTCTTGATCTCTCCATTCCTCTCTTTGTCACTCAGTGGTTAGGCTAACCTGAAGGCTTTTCTAAAATAGTATAAATATTATAATTTAGAACGTGTGAGGCTTAGCAACAGAAATAAAAAAAATACTAAACGTGAATGGTTATTTGATTATCGTTTCAAAATTCTGGCAGGAGAAATGAAAAAACGGTCATTCCTTGATTTTGTTGTCTGAAATATCAGACACAAAATTAGGGCTGAAGATTATTAGATCAATGCCAGCCAGTATGCCTATCATTCTTAGCTAGCTTTAGGTATGAATTTGGAACCATATTCTGAATAGACTGATGAAATGGTCAGTAGAGGATTGTCCTCAACAAAACTATCAGAGATTAGGTTGATTGACCAAGGTGAAGCAAAAGGCTTTTCTTCACGGACTGTTGGGAGATTTTATGCTGAACCTGGTTTAAAATAGACTCTCCAATGCACATTTGCAATTAAAGCTTGCTAAAGCTATAAGTTAAGTACGCCCCTGGACCTAGCAGACCTAGATACACTATATCTAGACAAAAGTATGTGGGCACCTGACCATAACACCCATGTGTGCTTCTTCCTCAAACTGTTGCCACCATGTTGGAGGCACACAGTTGTCTAGAATGTCTTTGTATCCCAGAATTAAGATTTTCTTTCACTGGAACCAAGTAACCCAAACTTGTTCCAGCATGACAATACCCCTGGATACAAAGCAAGCTCCATAAAGACATGATTGTCAAGCTTGGAGTGGGAGAACTGGAGTGACCTGCACAGAACCCTGACTGAACACCTTTGGGAAGAACTGGAACACCAACTTCACTCCAGTTCTTCATGCCGGACATCAGTGCCTAAGCTCTTGTGGTCTCGTGACTGAATGGACACAAACTCCCATAGTCAATTACCAAAATCTATTGGAAAGCCTTCCCAGAAGAGTTTAGGTTGTAACAATAACAAAGAGGGAACAAATCAATATTAATGCCTATGGTTTTGGAATGGGATGTTCAATACTAACGTGTCCAATAAATAACATATTTAGCTCATTTGGGGACGGAAAGAGACCCACCCCTGAAACAATAATCAAATACCCTTTCTTTAATTTCTGTCATGACGCAAATATAGAATGAATTAAAAAGTCCCTTTTCTCTGTGAGTGTAAACTGTGGCTGCTAGAGTTTTCTAAGATTTCCAAAACACTCATATTAATATTACACATCTCATTTTGAGATCAAATGCATTAGGGTGGGCTTTCACATGCATTCTATGTTTATAGCTCTCAAAGCATCTCTAGGGATACTTAACATGCCCTTGAATTTCCTATTAATGTTACAAGTGGATGCGCAATTGCTTTGAAGCACCATTAAAGCCCTATAGAGAATGAATTATAACATTTGAATGGGCGTATTTCAGGCACAAATGCTGTATCTGCCCTTATCTTTACACTCCTATCTGTAAACTGAGCCTGTGCTTAAAGGCAGCGCAGCTCTGATTGAATAATCCAGCACACCCGGGTTTCTGATGTGAACTCTAATGTTGATGCAGTTTGGCAGAAAATAGATTGCAGATTTCTGGAAGGACAATAACACTCATTAGACTTCTAGCACCTAATCTGACTGAAATAATCAGTGTGAATATAGAAAACGGCTAACACAATGCGACAGTCTTTGCTACAGTCACATTCAGCCATTTGCCACGGCTGCCTTTCAATTTAGCTGCTTGCCGTTATTTTTGGGACAGTTTTCGTTTAAGGAATTCCTTTTGTGTGGCTGACGTGGGTGAAAATGTTTGAAATGTCTTCATTGTAACCCTTCTTAAATATATAAATATATAAAAGATGTTGGAGAATGTAGGTGGTGCAAGACGGGAGCATGACATTCTTTTCAACACAAGAAAAGATACCGATGGGGGAAAAGAGAAAAAGAGACATTTCAATTGTCATGAAGTTTTTATTATATTGACGCATTATGTCTTGCAGCATAGGGTCTGCATTTAAAAGTCTGACAAGCATTCATGTTCTGTGCTCTCCTTGTGAAGAAGCCTCCCATTCTTTGAAAAGGGCTGTCCTACTTTTTGTGTCAAAGCCAAGAGGTAAGATTATAATGATGAGAGATTCTGATGTTAATGGGATGTTTCTGAGGCCATCTGATAAGAGACAGCTGTCTGGCATGGAACATGGAGATTGCACTGATTAAAGACAAATATATCTTTCCAGTTCATGGGCGAGGGTTGCCCTGGGAGGCTGACATTTAGCCAGGCAGCTCGTCGTGAGCACCCACCAAGCTCACCTGCCTGTTTGCTCACAAACACTGCATGTTAATAGGTGTCACAGCACATGACCTTCACACTTAATCAGAGCCCAAAGATAAGCCTGGACAGCCAAGGCTCTCTCATTAGGTCCTCCCCTCCTCCTCTCTCTCTCAAGCTAATATGCAATGGGCTTAAAATAGCTAGAATTAAACTAATTACATGCCACGACATTCATCTGATTCTCTGAGACTCTTAAAATGCCCATAACGGAGATAAAGCCAGTAGGTATCTGGCATTTTTCCCGGATCCTTTTTTCTTTTTTTCAAATTGAGGGTGGTGCTGTGCTTCACCTACACCATGAAGACCTTCTCTGATGATGATGATGGTGATGATGATGATGATTCAGGGCTCCCTGAAGGTGGAGCTCTGGAGCTGGAGAGCATTGAGCAGGACTCAGGTGGCTGAAGTGGGCTTGTAATGAAACACCTCCCTTTACATTGCAGGCAGCTGAATATAGAAAAAGTGGGACAGGGTCCAGATTTGTATTCTTGGTGTGTTCCCAGGTTTATCCCCTTCTTCATTTTCTTCTTGTGTTGACCACGTTATACTCTTACATTTCACGTCACTCTGCATCTCACATAGCAATGGAGTGTGCTGTGTTCAAGTGGGCTAAGCTAAAGGTAATTGGCTGCATTCTCATTTGATTTGTTCTAAGATGCAAGACTGGCAGAAACTCTTCGGTCCCCTCTCATAGATTCTGTCTTCTATATTGTTTTTACTGCTCATGAGATTTTTCTTTATCTTGGTCTTAGGTGATGGTTATATGGATGGACAGTCAGGCAATAGAATGTAAGAGCTGGATGTGGAGCAATAATTGCCTTGATTTAAATGACTGTCTAGACATTCCATTGCATGATCCTGGTTTTCTTGAGAACTGCAGTGATGGATCTGCACTTTAAATTGCTGAGCTACGCTCCTCTGACTTTTTTTATAGCAAATTTAGGGCCTCACTTAATATATTTAATGCAATTCAAAGTAGTACAAATGTTGGGATTTATGGGAAAAAGGAAGATCCGGAGTTAAGTATTAGAATCTGAGCCTAGCCTGAAGGTGTAGCAGGACTTTTGTAAATGCACCTGTAATTTTTAAGGGAAACCAAAAATTGGCAGCCTCACGGTCAAGCAACAACCCAGCCATCATTACTATCTACTAAAAACACTATGTACACATGCTAATGAGAAAATTGGGAAGAATTTGTGTATACTGTGTATGTCATGTCATGTGTATGTAATTTCAATGAAAAAATTCATTTTGTATATATATTATTATGTATAAAATATATATATAAAACAGAATAAGGCTCCAGAGTACACATCTTAACCAGAGAATAGCCTATAGAATAGCCTTTGTGTATTTCGAGGTCGACTCTGGATATTTGATTTCCAGAATTTGTGTAGTGAAACAAGAAGAACCGAATAGCAAGACAACGTGTTATTCAAAAAAGAAAGATGATAACTTCTCAAGGTTCCACATACAGGTTGATTTCAACAGAAAAAAACAACGATTGACTTGTAAGAGTGAAATAAATGATATATATACAGTATGTACGACCTTTGATTCCAAGTACTCCAATACGCTCTCTCATAAGAAGATGTTAAATGGGCTTGTGTATGAGCTTCTGCACTGGCTCTACTGCAACTCTTGTTCAGTTACAACAAGGAAGTGGCAAGTCACCTTGTAGTTTGTCCTCCTGGTTTCCTTAACGCATACCAGTGCAGCTCTGCAGTCAGGCCACAGGCGAAACTCTCCTTTCCCAAAGGCACTTCATCTCATATTCAGAGCACAGAGAGTGGCGACTCTGGGTTAGCGCCTGACAGTAGGCCCTGCATATCGGACGACCATAAATCATCTACGGCTGCAGCTCAGCGGACTGAGAACCCAACGAGCACATCCAACTTATTTTCATCCTGGCTGTTTCTACTGATTCTGAGCAAGGACGATAGAAACAGCCTGGCCATAAACACAGTTTGGAGGAATATTGCACGGGAGAGAAGTTTGCATTAACACTGTGGAATATAATTTTTATAATAGGGCTTTACAGCACAGCTACAGTCTTCAAGAAAGAATATCAGGTGTGCCCCCACCTCTTTCTGTGGCTTGTACACGGAAGTATCATGCAAAACAAAAAAAAAGTCTGTATCAACAGATACAGAGTCCTCTAATGTTGCACAGATATGATTATTAGAACAAACGTATGACAAGCAGTCCTAGCTATTCCACAACAGAAGCCTTGTTCTAAGAATAGATTTAGATGTGACAAAGAAGCAGATGTTTCTCTGAATCACTGGTTCACACTTCAATTTTATTCAAAGTTATATTAAGGGAGAGATCTTCACCGCATAACATTAATTTAGGGCTGCACATCTGAGTTTTGATTGTGATGTGGCTTCAGTATTGGTGAACTTTGCTATAGTTTGATACATTTCTAATATCATGTTGATCTTTGAGGTCGCAACAAAATCAAAGAATCTGCCCAATTGCTCCTCTATCTGTAGAGCAACACCTGGACACATTCATAAAAAAATCATGCAGATGCAGGTCCAGAGCTTCAGTAAAGAACGTGATCTCAGTGACTTTGACTGTGGCATTTCACACACAGCAGTCTCTAGAGTTCACATAGAGTGGTGAGGAAAAGAGAAAAAAAATCCAGTGAGTGGGTAGAAATGCCTTGTTGATGGGAGAGGTCAGAGGAGAATGGCCTGACTGTTTCGACCCGACAGGAATGCAATGGTAACTCAGATAATCACTCTTGACAAATGGGGTGAGCAAAAAAGCATCTCAGAACACTCAAGTTTTGAGGCAGATGGGCTACAACAGCAGAAGACCAAATCTGGCTCCACTCCTGTCAGCCAAGAACTGGAATCTAAGGCCATAGTGGGAACAGGCTCACCAAAACTAGACAGTTAAAGACTGTAAAAATGATACCTGGTCTTTTTCCAGCTGGCTGGTTGGAAGCACAACTGACTCAAGGTTACTAGCTTATTACTATAGTTCAGACACACTTCTACGTGACGTGAACAAATATAGAAAACCTGGACAGGCCATTAGTACTCTGAATGTCAAAGTGTCATTGCCAGTCCAGCTGAAGACATGTTGAAGTCAGCTGGATCCTTATCAGAGATACTGCTATGGCCTTATCTCTGACTTTTATAAACCTGGAGGACAGTTGGTATCTTGCCACTTTAGCATTAACATGGCCGCATGATATCTTTCGTAAAGTAGGCTAACTTTATGCTATGTTAACGTTATGATGTTATGACGTTAATGTCACCACAAAATATATGTGTAAAATTGCACATTCCATACATTATCATTTAAAAGGTCCACTAAAAGCTTTATTAAAGGATATATACGTACAGTTGATTCAATAAAGCCTTATGATGTACAATGTAACAGAAAAGGTTATTTAATATTGATTTACCCCTTTCTAACAGCACACTGGTGTTCTGGAAATCAGCTTATCGGACATTTTCAATCACCTCTGTAACACGGCTTGTCTTCACCCATTTCTGACTAGTAACGATGCCCAAACTCTGGCTCATGCTTTCATTATGTCCTGTATTGATGATGTGCAAACTCTGGTTCATACTTTTATTATGACCCATATTGACTGCTGTAATTCCCTTTTCAGTGGATTCCCTGTGAAGACTTTATAAAAGCTTCAGTATACTTAGACCTCAGCTCACATCAGCCCATCCTCTCTCAGCTACACTAGCTAACTGTTCTGTCCTATATCAAGTTCATAACCTTGCTTCTCACCTTCAAAGTCCTGCATGACCTTGCTCCTCTCTACCTCAGTGAACTCTTAACCCTTTACACCCTTTATTGCTCTCTCAGGTGAGCAACCCGAGCCATAATCCACTCTCTGTTCCATGTATCAGACTTTCCATCATGGGAGGCGTGTCTTTCCATGCCGTGGCGTAAAAACTCTGAAATTATTTTCCTCAAACTCTCCCTTTTAAGACTTTTCTCTTCGATGAACATTTAACCCTACCCCCCATGTAAAGCGACCTTGGGATTGCGAGAAGCGCTATATAAATGTACGTTTATTATTATAATTTTGAATGAGTAGGTGCACAGGTGTTCCTCATTAAGTGCTCTGTAAGCGTATTGTGAAATATACAAGTAGACTTACAATGAATTGAGTAATTGAACATACATAAAATTTACCAGTTATCTGAATCTTCATAACAGAGCACTGATGGCAGGAGGTCTGATGACTGTCAGTAAACAAATGTGCATTAAGCAGCTCAATAAGAGCTGAGAAGAAAATACCAATGTCTAATGTCTGATGTCTATAAATGTATAGTTTACGTTGCTTCCTATAATAAAAACACACCTCTCAATCCTATTGATTCGTTTATATTCTGAAGAAAAGTGTGAATTGCTCACCAATCTTTTGTGGCCCATGCCAGATGAAAACCTGGCACACATTTTGTAAAAATGGCCTGACTAATGCACAGGCTTTATGAGATCAGCTTAAAATGTATCATAGGAATGCTAAAATGACTATTTCTGTGGCAACACAAACCCTGTCAGACATGTGCAAATGGATTCTACCAGTGTATTAGTCATATCATCAGAATCATAGTCAAGGCACAAAAAAACAATAAGGATCTCTTTAGTTACTAAAAGAATCAACATAGAAAAATTCCAGAAGCTGAAAATATAAAGAGGAAGATGCTGATAGAAAAGAAGATCATTCTGAGGCTCTGTTCCTCCTTCTGGGTTCACCATTAGAAGCTGCGCATTTGATCAAATTCAAGCAAATTTATGAATTGATCGGTATCTCTTCCTATTATATAGGAATAGGTTATACCTTTGTGTGCTTTACAAAAGAGACCATCTTAGCATCTCATCATGACTGAAACTCAGAAAATCCTACCACAAAGCTAAAGACTCATCATTTACATCATTTGATCTTAGAGACCAGTGGCAGGGGCTACAGGGGCAAGTGGAGCACCATATATGTCACCCATTCAACATTTTGAATGCCATTGAATTCCATATTAAAATATTGTCAAATATAAGACAAAGTTTCATTGATTTGTGCGTCTTTCATGCTCACTGCTCAATTTAGCACCATAGAGTTATTAATGCACCTAGTGGCTTTCAGTGGACAGGACAGCTTTGTTTTGGTTTTATACCAAATTGGACTAGTTTTAGCTCCATTGCCATGAGTATTGCCATTCTGAATTAAATCTTACAGATTTTAGACTATGTAGATTAATAGTTTATTGTCATTGTTAATGTTATCTTGTACCACTAAAATCTATGGTCACAAGCCACTGCTGTAAGAGACTTAACTAAGGTCAAATACTTATTTGCATTCCAGTAGAACGGCTGAACTTGAAATTCAAATGCGATGGTTCGGTAAACCCACAAATCATAATTGATCTACGATTGATTTAATTTGTTTGCAATATAAGTATAAATTGAAATATGAAATGTGCAATAAAAATTAAATTACTAATTATAGGACATGTCATTAATAAAGCTTCATTAATTAAACTATTTTGAATAAAAGCTCACAAACGTAACACTTTAAAAGACCCATTTTACTGTACTTCAAAAAGATTTCATGTGTTTTCTAAACAATTTTGAAGTCAGGATCTTGCAGGACTGCTTTGGTAATCTATAACTAGAATATTATTAAGCCTGGTCATCTTGTATTTGCTAGCCACGTACATACTACCTCTGATACAATAAAATCTCAAATATGCATGAACACACATCAACTATATTGCCAAGTAAAAGCAATGATGAATACTGGAAAACTTCCAAATAAAACAAGAATGTAAAATAAGAGTGTGGACATTAGAGTGTGTTCTGGTGTTGGCATCTGAGGCGTGAATGTGCTGCAATTCTCAAATATATACTAGTGTTTCCATGGTAATAAGTCATTGTTTTGTGAAACATGCTTATTTAGAAATACTAAAACATAATTGTAATAATTGTGGTACATAGTCGGTAGAAAATGTCTTCTGTAAAAATATGTCTTAAAGAGGTTTCAAACAGGTGTTCACAAATTTAATACTTGCCCTATGGGCGTGTTAATTTATGCATATAAGGCATGTAAAAACATGTAAAAAGAGAGAGAATGTTGCTGATTTGAAAGAGACAACCTTTTTAGGTTATTTCAGTAAATCAGCTTGCACATTTTTGAGAGTTTTTGAAGTTTACTCACTTAACTCTTTACTATATTAGAGCCGCTGTGTCTTGCCGAGTCATCATATTTCTATTACATGGTAAGTGTAGATCAGAGTTACTAAAAGGATGGAGAGAAAATGCTGAATCAATGTGCAAGACTTTAAGGTTGGAGCCCACTGTTTCAGGAACAGGTGCTCCTTTAATTATGAGGCAAGGCACTGCCATTTGACAGATTTTCCCTCCGTTTTTAATCATGGCACATCTGTCCAGGGGATACACACTGCTAAAAAGACTGATTTCCCCTGAGGAGAGCCCCCCACCCCTTGCATCTGTTCCTCAGCCCAAAGTGCTCCACAATAAGTCAAATGTGAGATGGATGCCCTCAGCCTGAGGCAGAATGGGGGAGTTCAGCACTGTACAACCTCCAAGCAGAGCAATATTTCAAGGCGAATGGTAACTTTTGTAGCTGCTCTGTGGTCAGGAGTGTAGAAGTTGTGCAAGTATGGAAGCAGACTACTGCATATGATATGAGGACCTGGCTCAACATCACTGACTCTTGTCTGAGAGCCAAGATAACAAGTCCATCTAGTAAAACCAACAGGATATTTATTCTTCGTTTGTCCAAAGGTGACATATCCCAGAGTACCTTGAAAGATGGGAGTCTATGGGCAATCTAATACTGGTGCCCAAGAATTGGTCTAATACAAATGGCTGTCTGGAGCAATAGCCTCTGTCACTGTTGAGAGCAGGGCATGGGCGTGAAGACACTAATGATCAATTGGTTTATTAATCAAACCCATAGTGAGATTGAGATAAATCCACAGGGCAAGATATTTCAGCCACTCAATTTCACATTCATAAATCCTTTTTGGGGCTAGCGTCATGTTCTACAGATCCTCAGAAGGGCTAAGCTTTGAATCAAAAAGTTCTAGACACCTTCATCTCATTCAATTCTTCAATTCCATTCCCAACACTAATCCTGTAGTACCCTTGCCTTGCAGATTTTAATGTTTTCCCTGTATCCAAGATACCTGGTTCCACTGATCAGCTAACTAACAGCTCTTTCTGAAATATTAAACAGTGCAGAACATGGGGTGTTCCAGCACTTCTGCAGCACCTCTCTCCCAATACTTGCTTATACTGAACAAACTCAGCCACAAAGATCAGAGAGCTCCATTAATCCATCAGCTTCCCCCTGACAAGTAGGGTGTGAACCCCCATGGCACCCTCATTCCAAACTGCCTGTGAGATGATGGAGGCCAGAGTCTCAGTGAAGATCGATACACAGCCAGCCTGGAATACCAAACCACTCTGCTACTCATTACTGGCAGTGAGAGCTGTTGGTCTGCTGATGGCACCACCTCATTCATCAGCCCACACCTTCCTGCAGGTCTCAGACTTTGTGGGTGAGAAAGTGGTACCAAGCATCATCAGCCTGGAACCAGGTAGAGCTCAAGGGATGGGATTGTGGGAATACTATGACAAGACATGGACAAATGCGGGACATGGACCTGCTTGGGAGGTAGAACACCCTAAAATGTGATTTCCCCGAGGTGTGTGCTTTCCCTTGTTGAGTTCATATCGCTGCTGTACCTCTGACCAAATGTGTCCTTGTTTCTAATTTCTGAAGCAAAGCAAATACTTCGGCATGAAGGGCAAGTACTGAGGTGAAAGCAGTGCTGTCGATAAAAGCAGGGGCGAGCCATATTGTAACCTGCTTTTTATGCTCGCCATAAACTTTACAGACTTGCTTTTATTTACAGCAGAACCTCATACATTATACACGCCAAATCCCAGGTGCTTGATGGTGTGAAAATCAATGTTGAGCGATGTCCTTGTGTAGAGTGAGAATAAGCTCTGGGGCTAGAACCGTATCTAACGGAAAGACATTTTGCAGATGAGCCATCAAAAAAGCCATCTGACAGAGCTCACACAAACCCACCCTTTCAGCAGTAGAATGAACCATTGTTGAGTTTTAAGACTGCAACAAGCGAGGGGGAGTCTCTGAAAACAAACGTCGCTCTGTGTATGTCCAAGCAGCTGCTGTCAGACTGCTTATTCCTGGACTGCTAAGGAGGCTTCCAATGTGAAAGTCCAGGCTTCAGACCTAATTTATTATTTATCTGAAGACAATGTGTCTTTTTTTTTTCCACTTGAAAATATAATTGAAATGTAATTGTGAGAAAACTCAAAAGGGTCAGTGAGCTAACTTGATTTACCACCGTGCTATCACACCATCACAGGTCTATGTTAATTTAATAGGCTAAAATATCGCCAAGTCTTACTGTTACTGTTTTCATGTTCTTTACACTATGCCGATTAACATTCTCACCAGGCGCTTCTAATCTTTCCTATGAGCTGTGTTATCAGTTCATCTTATCTGGGGCAAATGACAAGGCTTATTTGCACAGCTTGATCTCAGAATATGGCCTCAATGCAGCTTCATGATTTTACAGTGCCTGAAAGAAATAACTCAACTTAAGATTTTATCCAACTTCATTTGCATTGAGTTTTTATTTCATAGGTCCTAAGGGTCCCCAAACCACAAGTGACATCTGTAGAAGTGATGCTCTCATGTCATGTCATCTTAATTGCTCAGACTAGAGTTCCCAGATAATACAAATGAACAAACGTTTATTATCACTTACAGAAATACATGAACCTTTTTTATGCTTTTACTCATGTTAGTGATAAATAAAATGTATCAGTATACATGTTACTGATCATCAAGTTACTTCATTTTAATGAGAACTAATCCTTCAACAGAACAGTTGAGTAGAGACTTTGAGCAGGGGTAAAGTTTGGTACTCACTATGTGTAGCTGGAGGAAGTCTCCCAGGCCCTGCGTGCTCTCCACCTGCACCAGGATGGCATCTTTCAACTGGGTGCTGAAGCCCACGGCCAGCCGGTCCGCCCTTGTGCTTGGCCGCTCATTTGGCGCCCAGGTGTATGTGATGAGAGCTCCTCCTTTCCCAAATATATATGTTGTCCCAGCTGGCAGAAAGAAATAAAGAGAGAGTGAGAGAGAGATGGATTAGGCTTTTGGTGAAAGGTTAAACAAGGGAGCGGTGGAAAGAACAAACTTTAAATACAGAGATTTAAATGAGAATGAGAGAAAAAAAAAATAGTCTATGACTTGCAATTTGTTCCACCAGGCCTTGCACAGTTAGGCTCACCCTTGATATGGATGCTCATTTACAAAACAAACCATCGGCACATTGTCAATTGAGGGCATGGCATCCTAAGCTGACTTACAGCATAACAGTCCTGTTGCTCATGAAAGCCATGATCAATTTCTAATCAAGCTTCTTCTTTGTTTCTGACCTTTTGCTGGACTGCCTGTGCAGTCAAGCGCTACCAGAACAGCGTTTGGGCTCTGTGGTCGAGACACCGTGGTGTGGAGGCACATGAGTATGTGACACGGAACTAGTGCCAGACTCCAGGGGGTGGGAGAGATGGCTGGCCACCCAGTGCAGCACAATGCTCCAAGCAATCAGATGTGGTATTGTGGGAGTCTGTGCTGCCAGGTTAAAGTAAGAATTCTCACAATTTACCTCAAACTATAACGTGACATGTATACAAGTGTGGAAAACATACCTTGTGAAAACTTGTGAAATGTGAAAACTTGCACTTAAGAGAAAGTATATGCATCAAAATCTTACTCCATTAAAAGTGGAATAAATACGATTAAGTATTAGTACGATTTCTCAACTAGTTTCCACTCCTGCATGCATACCATAGCAGTATTTTGTGATCAATGCATAGAAACACACGGAGGCCTGGGACGCACCATGAGAAAAAAGATCAATCATCTTTCACCTGTCAATGCTTGTGTTCAGCATTTCTCTGTGCGTTAAAGATTCATGTTGTCTGAATTTAACCCAATTCTGTTTATTTCAGATACTGAACACTTCCCTTTTGTTTTGATGCCAGTTGGCAGGTGAAATAATACATCTTCCTTTTACCTTTCCAACTCGATCTGTAGCCCATTTTGCTTACATTTGCTGTAAATCATTTTACGCTCTGTTAAACATGTGAGCTCGCATGCATTGTCAGATCGAACCTGAGAGCCTGATTTTGACACCACCTGTCTTCCCTGGTGCCCGTGGTGGTATAAACGAGCTAAACAGAATAGGTGAGGGGAATGTAATTAGTTGATCTGGTGAGACCGGCTGTGGGAGACAGTGTTGCACACCTGCTCCTAAAATCTATGGCTAACTTGTTGCTAGCACTGGAGCATGTAAGGGAGCCCAAGGAGCCAACACCTGTTAGCGACACGTGGGCATGGTGAGTGCAATGGGCTTGAGACCAGAATGTCTCAGGGATAACAGAGTGCCAGGTGGGGTGAAGTGCAGACTGTGGAGAACAGACAAGGACAGTCTGCCCTGGAACACAGGGACTTAACCTGAAATGGCACTGTGTAGCGCGAAGTTAAGCACTGTAGTCCTGTCCTATAGAATTTCACTGGTGGAAATGCATTGATTTCCTCACAGCTGAAACTGAATAATAGGTCTGTTTATTTGGAAACTTTGTGATCTTATATGGTATTAAGACTGCTATAAAGTAATCAATAACTCCATCTGACAATGAAGTCATTAAGTGTGTCTATTTAGACTTCATTTGCCCTTGAGGTTGATAAATGAACTGATTATATCCTAGTTTCTACATAGTCTGTCCCTCCTCAGCTGTTATTTACAGGCTTTGATTGATCTTTCATAGTCTGAAATTTCCAAATTGAGCTTACATCCTCATCTTCAAGGTTAAAGAAACGCAATGCACATTGTTCCTATATACTGTAGCTTCTTGTCGGTAAAAAAAAAAAGAAAAAAAAAATATATATAATAGGACTATTCAATTTTATCATAACAGAAGTTCCCTGATAGAAGTACGGACCAGTGTTTCTAACACCTTTATTACGGGGAATAAAAAATACTTTGAATCACTGCATTGTCTTACATTATTTTAACTATCTGAAGTGCTGATTTCTGAGATGACCCAATAAAATATATTCACAGTCTTCATAGAAAGAAAGAGCTTGCACTTGTAAGATAAGCGTTAATACAACAGTTGCTGCTGAGCTCTCGATCCTGACTGATCGGAAGGTCTTTATTAATTTTCTTTAACTGAAAACTGTTGGAAAATGGCTGCAGTATAAAAGGAATAAAACGCTTTAAGATATACAGTTATTGGAAAAATGATCAATGTTGGTGTGGGGATGCATCACACAACGTTGTCATTGATTATTTTCCTGTAACAGAACGCCTCAGTGTGTTTTATCTCTTAAGTTATGCATACATCTGTATAACCACCCTGTCTTTATAGGAAAGACAAGTCAACAAAGACAACATAATTAAAAACAAATGAGGCAACGTAAGTCAGAGCTGTCAGGCACGAGCCCTGGAGAACCAAAAAAACTCGGCTGTTTGGCATCTTATTCAACTCATCAGCTAATTAGCGACGCCGTCATGGACTGCATTTTTGGGTTAAGAAGGAAAACGTACATCTCTATACAGTATGTGTGTAGCCCTCCAGGACCTGCGTTTGACATACTGACAAAACCTGATTTGTTCATGCTTGCAACCTCATTCCGTAGACTTGCTCAATAGAACGAGCCCTGTAATTACTGTACAGGTAGTACAGCCTCGGCTTTAAAATCCTCACAGGTTAAGGATTTGTAAACCGTATTTAATTCGCCCAACAGCAAATAATAAGCACTGTCCACATAAACCTATTTGGAAAGGGACCTCTCAGGCAAAAAATCAACTCCATTTTCCTGCCTCACTTGCTTGCTGCGAGGGAGGTAAAAAGCCTTGAGCTCTGAGTAAGATAAGGCGTACAGGTTTACTCTTTCTGGCTTGCTACATTCCCTCAGCTCTGTGCCAATCACACAGCAACTTTCCTAAAGCTTTTTTTGTGCAATTTGACAGAGGTAATACTTTCCCCCCCTGCTGGGTAATGTTGGTTTATAGGAAACACAGCTGTTACAAGATACTGAGAAATGGGCAGTGAGAGAGGGGTCACTCTGCATGATCAAACACACCACTTTAAAATGTTGATGAAAATATGGCACGAGAGTTAACAGTAATTACCTTTCTTCTCTTGAAAAAAGGAGCTCATTTAAAAGCTTCTCTAACCTACGGAGCTTATTGGTAATATATTAGTACACCATGATTATGCCCTTTCCACTAAGGTTCCCATGAATAATTATTCCTCATTAGGCTGATTTACTTTCACCTTCAGCAAAGGGTCCAAAATGAGGTTTAAATAAGAGATAGTAATCAACTAAAGAAATAGGAGGGCAACTTTCCTATTTGATTTCACTGTTTGGGGGTGTCTTTAGGGCTTCAGTGAGACTTACCCATCAGATAAGGGCTGCCTATAGACTGATACTGGGGGATTTGGTGAGCACAGAGGTTATTTACTGTGTGCTGCTAGCCTCTCACTGGGGGATATTGGAATCATGGCTAGTGGAGCATGTGTGTGTACCGGCTCAGTTCTTTTCCCAGACACACATCTAGTGTTGGCCATCAAAGGCAGCTGTTTTTAGAGCAACATAAAGGCAGACTGCAGCGAGAACTGCTATCCTGCTGTTCCCATCAGCCTGAGAATAATCGCTGCACAATTTTCAGTCATGCCCTCACACACAATCAAGGGGCTTTACATTACATCAAAATTAAATACTGCAGATTTAAGGGAATGCATTATGGAGAAAATAGCACTCAGTAAAGAAAAATGGATCACTTCATCGATGTATCAGCTGGCTCTTTGGAATATGGATTGTGTTACCAGCCACATTTTCATTTTACACTACTGAGATGCACTAGAGTTGAAGCTGCGTTTTGCCACCGGAGGTCACATGGTCTAGGAACGCCCGCTGGATGTTGCTGCGGCTAAATTCTGGAAACCTCTGGTTGTAATGTAACTCGAGCTTAAGAAACCATAAACTGTTTACCAAAATGATGTGGAAATATTTTCTCATTTTTTTAACCGCACTTTGGCTGTCTGCCTGGAAAGAAACAGTGACTTAAAAATGTCTAAACCCTATCTAGCTAAGTGTGATTTCTGTACACATCGAATGCCAAGCTTTAATCAAGTTGTTGGATAGCTAAGCCTCATTAATTCAGACTGTAGACAAATCTCTGAGAGCTTCAAAAATTTTAAATGACCTAGTAAAGACAGCACTGATAAGAAATTTAGCTGACAGAACGGAATCGACTGAATTAATCAGTGATTATTTCAGCTCCAGCACCTCAGGTGATGTGACAGACACTAATGTGGATGATGCTGATAGTCAATGATAACTCCCATTATAATTTCACATTGTAGACTTGCTATTCCTTACAATTTGGCAGCAATATTGTTTTTTCATAAGTAGATCGGGCTATAAATGTAAAGGCAGGATGTCTTCAGTAGAACCAGCATGAAATCGTTACATGCAATATTCTTCCTTTTATAAGGAACCAGAGTTTAATGTGCTAGAACTATATTTGTGGTTGATACATGCCAAACAGAACCTCATTTCAGGTCAGGAAAACCTGTACTTTTCAAAAATAGAAACTATCAAAATGTGATCACGTGAAGGCTTTTCCCAGGCCACACATTTTGCTTGTGAGTGGGTTCGGCATCAGATGAAGGTCTGGCAGAGGAAATGATTCAGAACCTCAAAGTAGTGACGAAGTTCATCCAATACAGGCTTTTGAAGCGCTTTGAGAATGAGACGATTATAACAAATGTGACTGCCCATAATTGGGGGCTTATCATTCTCTGAGTCAATGCTTTTGACTAGGGTAATATTCCTTGTCAACAAATGCAAATGCATACATCTCTCCCTCAGCCGTGCGGAGAAACAGAAGAAAGGAAATAGCTGCTGCGCTAAATTTAATAGGCTTAAGGAACAAACATATATCCAAAATATCATTATCAATATTAGCTTCAAAATGGATATAATATTTTTTTAATATCCAGCACAGAGTATGGAGTGAAAAAAAAAAAAAAACCAAACTAAGGTGCTTGAGCTGCTTAGCATTCATTGCAGTGACTCTCATATTTCTGAATGCAGGCAACATAATATTGACTCTCTCTCAAAATTCCCTGGATGCCTTCGTATATTAACCTCCTACATTTCACAGGATAAAGCACTTTGGATAAACCAGTTCCTACAGCACTGGAATATATGTTAAGACTCAATATGCTAGTTCCACCTTCAAGCCCACGTCAAAACACACCAGATGTTTAAATACATGTTGTAAACCAGGGAATAGGCAGGTCTTATGGCAGAAAATCACAACAAGCTACCACAAAAATGGGAAAGTGGGAGTTTTTAGATCATGCATGAGCTAGACGATGATTTGTTTTATAGTTTCAGCATTCCCTAATTTGTTTGGAAGTATATGTAGGATTGATTTCATTTCTCAGCTAAGCTATTGTCTTTTATTCCTGTTACATCGGAGAATGCTTGTACATAAATATCCTATAATGATATATTATAGAAAAAATGATCAACACTGAAGCGGTGTATTACTGTTCCACCAAAGTTGATTACTTTCCATTAACACCACATCCCACAAGTAATTTATTCATCTTATACCACATCAATTTGTCAACACATTTTACACCAAACAGGTCTCTCTGAATGAGTTGTTACTATAGAAACAATCATACATTGGAACAAGTGCAGTAGTATAAACCTGTGATTTGAAGTACTGCACTACTGTCAGAGCTGCTGTTATAGGAAATTAATCAACACCTTCTAAAAAAAAAAAAAAACATAAGAGAATTAAGAAATTTTGGTCTAATAAAGTGGTAACAATTTATCCTAGAAAGGGCTTTACATATTTGCTTAATTGAGCAGATATTTAATATAGTTGTAATCGTAACCATACCAGCAGCTGTCTATGGGCCCCTAGATGTTGTTAAAGCATATGTAGAGCTTTCTGAATCTTCTCCATGTTACACGTTGTTCAATTGTTCCCCCTGTCTCTCACCAGAAGCCTGTCAGTGCTGCATGTCTCCGTGAAGCCCTGCAGGTGAGAACAGCTGTCTGCATAAACTTCACACACCTCCATCAGTTTACCGAGTTCACTTGAGAATGTCTTGTCTTTTCTTGATAGGCAAAAATAACATTCGCAATTAATTTCTACTTCGGTATTAAACTTCAGCCGTGAGGGGAAAAAAAACTGACCGAATCAGTCTTAGATCAAAAACAACATCCAATTAGCAGAATGACGAATGAGACTCAGCGTGAACATTTCCTGAATAAAGAGTAACATGAGGACACTCCCACAGTTTAGATTCATACCGCATGGAAGAATAACTGGTATCTATATGCTATTTAGTGTTGGGTTCTTAGTTGACCTAATTCCACTGGCAAAGCTTTCATAAACATATCAGTTTGTGCCCACCAGGGTTCCTATATAAGCTCACAAGCACACCCTCTTCCTTCTGTCAATCCGCAGCTCTGTCACAGCATCTAACTCCATGTTTCCATTCATCCCAACCGCACCCGGGCTGCAATAAAACCCTCGCAGCCTTTCATTAAGAATAGGACCGAACACCTTTGAATTTAAGAAGCTACTCTAAGTAGGCGAAGAAAATCCTTTGCAGCACTTCTCTAAAAGCACTTTTGAACTGTCTTCATAAGCATAAGCAGTCTCTCCATTCTTCATATATTTTGATTCATTATTTGATAGATTCCCTTCCTGTATTAAAAAAAAAAGGATTTGTTTTTATTTCTCACAGTGTATGCATTATGACACTTGTGTATAAAATGAGAAAAACATGTTCAGAAGAAGCGAGAAGGGAAAAGCAAAAATGACACGTTTCAGAGACACATTTATCAAGAATGAAAAAAATTGCGTTTTTTTTTTTGGTGCACATTACGCCAGCTCGACAGAAGAAACCCTCAGTTCCTGTCGTTTTTCTGTTTAAGTAAGAAACAGCTTTGCTACAGAATATATGCATTTGGCAGAATCAATTCCAGAAGATATATGTTATACTTCTCAGTGTTAAACTTGGATTTTATACAGTATGTGTGGGGGACAGAGAAAACATTTCACATGGCATAATTTTGACATTTTATACTATATACAGTTCTGAAAGCCTACAGATCTCTACCACAAGTATAGCATTTTAATTCAAAACAAAACAACACCCTGTTTTTCATCTTTTTGGATGTCTCTCGTCATTCACTGTGTAAGAGGTGTTGGAAAGAGTGGAGTCTGATCACTCAGTCCTCCTCAGCCAATCCCATCAGCCCTCCCCTGTCTAAGGTCCTGCTGCTACTATTACCATTTTTAGATTCACTATGGGAGGATTAGGTCTGGCATCTGCTTTTATCAGCTCATGATGTCATAATATAGCAATTATTAATCATTTAATCAATAACCCAGAGTTTGAGTTTTGCTTAATTAGGTTTAGGATTTGCTTAGGGATAGGTTTGAGCTATAGTCAGGCTTTGAACTCAGACACAGTCGCAGACGGGTTTCACTTTTTACAGTTGAGGTCAGAAATTTACATACACTCATCATGGACATGAATGTCATGCCATTTTTTGTTCATGTTTGAATTTATTTTGAGTTTTCTGAAATCAACACAGGGTCAAAATTATACATACGCCTAATTAGATTACTAACTCAGTGGTGCTGAAGGTTCCAAAATGCCTTTTAATTTGCCATGGCCTCGTAACTTCCCGTTAGTGATCATGATTGACTACAGCTGGTAGCTTCTTTGTGCACAACATAATATGGGTTTGTTTGACAAGTACAAGTTAATGGGAGGTGTAGCAACTTTTGACAAGGTCGGGTAGAAGACCCAAACTGTCACCCTCAGCTAAGAGGAAACTGGTTTGGATGGTCAGGAACAACCCAGAAACTGTCAATCAGCTGGCCTGCTATGAACCGGAAGCTGCTGGAACACTGTCTACAGTCAAGTGAGTTTCACATCGCCATGGACTGAGAGGCTGCCATTCAAGAAAGAAGGCCCTGCTCCAAAATCAACACCTTCAAGCTTTAGATGCAGTTGACCACATGGACAAAAAAAAGGCCTTCTGGAGGAATATTTTATGGTCAGATGAGACAAAGATTGAGGTGTTTGGCCACAATGACCAGAGTAGACCGTGCTTAAAAGTCGGGTCAGTGCCAGGAAACACACATTTAATTGAACTCCACCAATTCTGCCAAGAAGAGTGGTCAAATATCCAGCCAGAATTCTGCCAAAAGCTTGCTGATGGCTACCAAAAGCGTCTAGTCAAGGTGAAACTTAAGAGACATTTAACCAAATATTAGGTGCGCTGTATGTATAGTTTTGACCCTGTATGCACAATTTTGATTTCAGAAAACCCCAAATAAATTAAAACTTGTGATCCAAATTCTTAGCTGTTTTTTTCTATCAAAGATGTTCTTTGTATAATCATTGTTCCGCAGAAAAAGAAGAGTTTCAAGAGACCACAAAAAGCCCAATATTGCCATGACCTTCATGTCCACGATGAGTGTGTTTAAACTTCTGACCTCGACTGTACGCTAAATGTAGCTTTTTGTTAAATAACAATACCGTTTTTATGTAATAACACAACATTGGTATTAGGATGAAAGCATAGATTTATTTCATAAAGAGAAAGCTCCTTATTTCCCTGGTGAATTTGAATTGATTGACTTCTCCAATGACAAGATTCAGTATTCACATTGATAAAAGGCTCCTCTTCAGATGAAAATAATGGCAGGCTGTGCATACAGACCAGTGGGACATGGGAAAGGGGGGGCATTACAATCACAAACCTACAATTCAAAGCCCCTCTGAAGGGTTCCACAGACGTCATCTCAATAATGTTCCAGCGGTTCGACAAGGTTTTCTGGTAGATAACCCTGAAACTCCCACTAATTACCACTGACAACCATGCAGGAACCCAAAGAGGCTGAGAGAGAGGATATAGAACAAAGAACAGAGAGAGAGAAAGATTGATAGATAGCTGAACAAATCCTGCTAAAGAAAAAAAATATCTTACTACAGTGCTTTGATGAAAAAATAGTTCCTGCTTTCTATTTCATGCCTTCGGTGGTTTAATGGTATATACGGGTGTACTGTATATTTTTAGACAAATAATATGGGGTAATATGCAGGAAAAATAACAGCTTGTTATTCCAGCAGAATTAAAGCCTGAATCCAGGATCCGTCAAGCCATTTTTGTAAATTGAATTTATAATACATTTCCGTTTATTCTTGAAAGACAATATAAGCCAAAATAGCACACGCGCAGATATGCAGCTTGCAAACGCTGTTCTTGTTTAAACTGAGTATTGCATGTTGAAATGAGAGATTTTTTAATCATTTGTTGTGCTGACACTGCGGATTAAACCCCACGGTTGATCAGTTTGGTACAACAGAATACTGTGACAGGATACAGTGTGAAAGAGTCAGAGATCTGAGCATAATATAACGAATAACTCATTTATCTTAAAAACATATCAAAGGAACAAAAATATAAGACGACTTATGAAACCGAAATACAAGTTCAATTTGGCTTAAACTTACAGTATGATTGAAACCTTTGGGTATGTAACTGAAGTATTTTTATGCCGTTCTATATAGCCTGAAAATATCAGGGAAAAATCTGAAAGAGAAGTCTATATAACAGACAAGTGTTATGTAAGGAATAAATGGCGTGTTATGTAAATGAAATAATCAGTGACAGGGTGATGTAACGTGATGCGATATGTTAATGTTGCCGTGAATGTTTTATTTCTCTTATACCACAGCATACTTGTATGCCAACAATTACAATTTTAATTAATTAATGAACTTTTAATAAGTTATAAATAGATTTAAAGATCCACAACATCCGTAAGACAATTTACTTTTTACAATTTACAATTTACAATTTAAAGAAACCAGGCAATGCAATGTCTTGAAAGCTCTCCCATGATGTCAAGGAGTTTATTACACAAAATAAAACATTATCCACTGTGAAAACAATCATCTGATATCATTACTCTACTTCCCATCTATCAGAGTACAGTATCTAAGATGGTTTAGTGGCGCAACAAACATCCGTTACCATTTGCCAACACAGATCCCCAAAGAAGCTGACCTGTGATTCCAATCAGTCTGTATACCTGCTGCAATGCTGAATCTAATCTGAACTGATTACCTGAAGTGATGCAGGCAGCAAGCTGAAGGAGGTGCTCGAAAAAACACTTCCTAATCTTCATTAAGGCCTTGGCAGCACTGAGTGAAAGCAGTGTGAGCAGTTAGTGTGCACAGAACAAGTGCCCTGGTTCCTCCAAAATGCCAGTTGTGAAGGCACACAGCAGCTCTCACTAATCAATGTGAAAATGTACGAGCCTATGCTTGGGAGTCTATGCTTGGGATAATTAAGGAGTTTGAGCAAGTGCTGGCATGTGTTCCTGCCCTCTTTCAGAGTGTGAATCTGCCCATCCATATTTCAGCGAAGGCTTGCCAGGCTTGAAGGTGCTATTTGTTTCGGCTGAAGTTGCGTTTTTACGCCTCACTGTGTTGCTTAAGTGGGTCAGCCAAAACATCCCCACCTCTCTCTCCCCCTCTTCCTCTCTTTCTCAATACGGAACTAATTGCGTGTCCTACCGCTGTTTTTTTTTATACAGGGCTTCAAATGTGCTGATGTGTGTGTCTCTATCCTCCTCCATCATGAATAATTCCTCTTTTGCTGGGATCTTGAGGCCTGTGTGACACATGAGTGGAGAACGTTTATGAGCTCTGCTCACACGCTCCTTTCTATAGCATGGGACTGAGAATTCACCTGCTGTTCATGTGCTGTCTTCTGTCTCAACCATCCCATGCCACCTGATCTATCATCGTACTATAGTTTAGTGTCTGCAGGGCTATTCATTTACAAAGCTCAACCAGTAATTTAAGAAACAGTTAACGAGACATTATGCGGTTTAAATGAACACTCAGTTAAAATTGTTGATTCTGGAGCTTCAAGTGCACAGCATGGAAACTCGTGTCCATTGCCAACTGCTCTATGACAGACCTTTCTTAGATGGAAGATGATCATAGATTCTATCATAGATTCTGGGACTTTTTCCAGGCCGATAATGATCCAGCAGTTAAACCAGCATGGTTTTAGCATTTGAATCTCTAAGGTATGGTGATCTATATTATGAATAATTTTGTTCTAAGGGCTGAATTCTACTAAACTCCAAAGCACCATGGATGGTTTTAATATTCATCCATGATCTTTTGCATTGTTTTTCATTTAGGTACTGGATACTTAATCTTCTGATTTGGAAATATCAAGAGGTGAAAATTTATTAGCTCACCCAGACCGAATAAAGGCCTCATATAAGAAATGAGGACGAGGAACCAAGACAAGAAGATGCTGTTTGGGAAACCATTTCTTGGATTGGCTAATTCAAATACATATGTTATTGTTTAAGACTATTTAATGAAAATCCTACACATAGCATTTGATGTAATTAAAGAATCAAGATGTACACATGTTGCCAGTGTTATTTTAAGGCACTAATAATATGGCTTTTCCTCACTTTGGTGAGAGATGATTCATTGCCACACAGTGCAAGTGTGAGGGTTTGTGCCCTTGTCCTGCTGCACTAATGCCTTCAGAACAAGCCAGTTGGCTTTGAATGCTGTGACCTCACCCCAGGGCCCTTCCACTAGTCGTTAAATTAAGTATAACATTAGCATGCTATTTTCAGGCCTGGGCTATTTCCTTTTTACAATGCAGTGTTTTGTCTGGTCGTATTGTTCCTTGCAGGCACAATTATGCCAGCTGAAGAGGCCCGGCGTCCCAGGGGCAGCTTCTGTCTGACCTCTGTGGTCAGAGGACATGCTAAGCTGTTAAAATACCCACCAGGGAGCAGCGAGTGCCGACACCGAGAGGTCAGTGAGATGAAAGAGAGAGCGACAGGACCATGCAATTATGCAGGTGTCATCCACCAGCATTGTAAAGATGCTTCCTGCATCGCTGTGTATAGACCAAATACGAGGGCCACTTCACTAAAGTGGAGCTTTCAGTTCTGAGGGAAACATTACTGGCTAGTCTAAAAGCTAAGCTAGAAAAATGTCACAAGGAAACAATCTGCCTTGATACTTGCCTGCTCTGTCCTCGCCTTGTGAATGGAAGAGCCAATTTAGGACCAGAGCCCTTTCACACTGCGGTGTCAAAAATGATCTTGCTCTTTTACCCATGCCTGAAGTGGGCTTCAAACTGGCTAAAGATGAAAATGGTAGGTTTCACATGGGCAGCCTGTCTCACTTCCTCTGTAAGCTCTGACTGAAATGGGATTTTGCTTTCCTTCCCTTCTAACATAGCTGGGCTTTTCCGTTCCACTCCTCCAGGCTGTGAGCTGCTGAATAGCCTAAAACATTCAGGACTCCTTGTAGGGATTATATGTATAGTTTACACATGCATGATTTATATACTAAAGGATAGGGATATTAAATTATTACCACACAGACTCTTAAGGGGTGGCTAAGCGCCTTATATTAGGCAAGTGGTAGCATGACAACAGTAGCCTAATTGCCTCAGAACAACATCTGTTCCATGTTTTCCTATTATAAATATTCAGACCATGTCTTTGGAAATGGCTGATTTAAAATGCATAAATAAACGGAAGGGCCACTAACTGAGTAGACTTAAGTGTCATGGGCTATTGGGCAATCAATGAACAGCACGTCTTACCTGATGTCTTTTAATCAAAACCATACAAAACCAAATGTGTGTGCACTATTATATATCGCTGATATTGTAGACTGTACTGTATGAACTAGAAAAGAAAGGAGAATATACCTGTCACACTGGAGAAACACGCGCGTACACACGGGGAGACAGATGCAAATGCAGAAGTCCTCTTTAATAATTAAAAAACAAACCCATTCAGGAACCAAGAAATTCAGGAAACGGCAAAAGCAGGAACATGAAATAATGGACAAAAGCAAGACACACACCAAACAGAAACTCAAACAGATATCAATGTGCACGGTTAACGTCAGGCGACTGCGCCTGTCCTAACGAGCTCAGAGCCTTCTGGGAAGCTTAGTCTGGAAATCATGACATCACCCTATGTTTCAAAATCCTAATCAATCGACCTTTAAACATGAGAGCAAACCACAAGGCCATAATCAAAGCACACTGTAAGCTTACTTGTGAAAGGCACATAAGAGTAGAACATCATTTAATAATTTGATCCTTTGTTTAGAAAAATATTTTTAATTCCTTTTATCCGTCCTGTGTGACTAGATGTGATAGCTGAGGTATTACCAAGCTGTCCTGCTTTGTAATTCACTAATAACAAATGTCAGGATATTTACACATGCATAATAAGTCTTCAATCCTCCCAATTCTGGGTAACCAACAGAACGGTGTAACAGTATGGGTGACTCATCTAATGCATGATTAATCTTCTCAAATCAAATGGAATACCTGCATCACACCTGCAATGGGAAAGACTTCAGAAACATTCTTCTGTAATCTGTCTCTGTTCTGCAGTCACCTGTTCAGTCTCCACATCATCGTTTCTTTTGGCTATGAGCACATTAAAACGTTTTAGTTTGAAAACGAAAACAATCTCCGTCCAGACGAGTGTTATCGCTCTGTATCAGAAATGATCTGTGTCCATACTCACGCATAAAAATGCATATCACATGACCATTTGTGTACACTGGGCATGCTCACGCTATAAACAGGAAGCCGACTGTCTGCTTTGCAGTTGGTTGTTTAGTTGCAGATTGCCCAAATAATAGCTTGCCTCCTGTGCATGGAGGCAGTTTAAACATTATAAAATGAAGCAATTAACTGCACAACATCTGCTGGCATCAAAGACAACAAGGTCAGCAACACTTGCAATTCATTATCCGTGCAGCATTCATTCATCACTGGTGGTCGAGGCTGATGCCGTTTGTTTACTTCTGGAAAAGGGTTGCGTGATAGGAAGGTGACAAATCAGGGAAAGATACGTTGTGACTGATAAGATCTGATCAGTAAGCAAACGTCTGTCTGCGTCATTGCTTTCAAAAGCCTCCGTCTTCCCTCATCCACACTTAAATGTTTTCAAACTGAAATGGGGCCAGCAGCGTTTTCAAAACACTCGCGGCTTAGAAACTCACCAATAAACGTAGCAAAAGTGATGCGTTTTAAAACTAAACCGTATTAGTGTGGACATAGTCATAGTACTATATGGTTCTAACTGGATGAAGAAAGTTTGGTCGTGTTAAGCCTTTGCTTATATTCCCATTTGCTTTGCTTGGAAGGTGTTGTGTCTAGCTGCACATCTTATGCCTGGATAAACTGTTTCGAAGTTGCTCCACCTCTACTGTTAATCCTAAAATGTATCTGCATTCTAGCTTGGCCTTCCATGATTATCATCCCAGATTATTCTGTGGTATGGTATTTAAACTATAATTGTAACCCCTTCCGACATACTCACTGTTCACTGTGACCATCTCTATTTACTTTCACAAATAGTTCAATATATGTGTGGTGGCCTCAAATTTGGAAACTTTCTACCATACATAGGTCTGAACTTACTGAGAATTATTTAATAAATATTATTCCCCCTATAAGAGACCTGGTGAGATTTCCCAGATTATCTCATATTCAATACCACCCATTACTGTTTTACTGTACAAATCCGACAGACTGATATAAGTGAAAGACCTCCATAACTGGTTTAATCTGAAAATCAAAATTGTTCACAAAAAAATAAAAAATAAAAATAAAAATTCTCAGATCCAAGGTTCTGAGAGTCAGGATTATTAGTTTGAAATGAATGATTTTTGGCCATAATGTGTTTTATTCTGGGCAAATCTTGTATCGTGAGGGTTTGATGAATCCGGAATGAAATCTTTCATCATGGTCCTCCCACAATTTACAACATTGATTTCATCATTGGATTGTATTCATCTTACAGTGTGGCAAGCTGCTTTCCAGATTTGCCCCATCATGAAAATTTACATCCAGCCACCACATCGTTCCTGCTTTTATACGCTACCCAACACAATGCAGCGCCACTAACTTTTTTTTTTTGTTTTTTTTTTTTGGAAAGTTGTACAAAGCAAGAGGCTTCTTTTCAAGTATTCAATCACAAGTGGAAGTTTTGTATCTGATAAAAGGCTCACTTTGCACAGCCTGCAAACAAATAATCAGAGTGCTCTCAGCTATTGTAAAGTATTTCTAGAAAAGACGTGAGTCAGCCTTAAATCTCTCGGATGAGAATGTGGTAGAGGAGAGCAGATAAAAGAGGCAATACAGAATTTAGTCATAGCTCATGAGGGAAAACACAATCATGGTTCCTCTGTTCTTTCAGTGCTGGACATACCTGCTTTATGCACACTCCACGCTCATTTCCAATTATTTGTCTTGTAGTTTATGGCTGACTTTCAAAGTGATCCAAATGATCTGCATTGTGATTTTAGAAATGTGATGCAAGCTCGTCTTTCAATTTAGTTATTTTCTATGCTATAATGTGCATTTATAAAGCTTTTCAAAGCCATATTAATGATTTAAATGAAAGTAGTGAGGAGTGAAATTAAAAGAGATGTTCTTTCACCATAAGTGATGTGCTATAATTCTTCAAATACGAAACAAATATGAGTGTGTGCTCAATTTCTCTGATGAACATGAAAATCTGGTTTATAAGACAGATATGTTCAGATGGAAATTTAAATTTACAGATAATTTGATTCTTTTTTTAAAAAATCTGATTTTTATTACCAAGAATCGGTTAAGGTCATTCTCACTCGAGAGTAACTGGACAATAATAAATGTGTTCAATATGATTTGTTTTTGTAAATATGAAATCAAATGTTATTTGATCATTGCCTGTAGAGCTTCCATCAGATAGAGCCCCATGCATGTAAAGTGGTTTACCAGGTCTATATGGAAAAAAAAAATATATATATATATTTCATATATAATAAGGAATAGAGGATATATTAAAAAAATCTGCATTGCTGTAAAATTTAAAATTATATGCCTGAGATAAAAATGCACAGTAGTATATAAAGCTTATAGCAATTTTCAGTGCTGGAATGTATGCATAATACTGATTATGACCTTAATAGTATGAAAAAGATCTTCAGTGTGGCTGGTTATTATGATGACAGAGGTGAGAAAGAAGATGGCGAGAGCTTGAGTCACGATTGTGTTTTGTGTAATTTTCACCTCCACCTCTGTGTTGAGAGATGTGTGTGAAAGAGAAGCCAGAGGTGTTGAAGAAGCGATGAAGAACACAGGATGGCTTCAAGGACCACTGAGTAATTCCAGTGCTTATTTCCAAACCTCTCATGCAAAAATACATGTACGAGGCATGAAGCACAATTCCAGTTTGAGGATTCACACCCAGAAAGATACCAAACATAGACGTGAACAGAGCTCAGAAGAATAGAAATCAGTTTCCTCAGAGCAGAACCAATATTTTAATGCTTCTGTTCTTGCATTCCAGCCCCAACATAAACTCCACTCCAATTAAATTCTATATTTATGACGTTATCAGAACCAGCAGCTGTATCTGTATAGATAAGAACAAATTCATGTAAAAACTAGCGGTGCGAAACAATGGCACTATCTATATCTTTTTATTTCTCCAAATAACCGTTCCTATATTTGGATTTTTGGATATTTGGATGAGGCTTGCTCATGTATATATATATATATATATATATATATATATATACACACATCACTTCTCTGAAGCTGCTTTGTGACAATGTCTGTTGTTAAAAAGCCATCGCTGCTCTTCATCCTCAGCTACATCAGTTCATAATTAATCACAATATAAGACGTACATGGGACTGTTCTTTTTTCTTGCTCGTGCATTTATCATTTTTGTTCGTTCCTGCTTATGATATTTTCAATGAAGCTTAGATGGCTATATTTCCCAAAATATAAATACTGTAAACTAGTAGCTTAATTTAAACCACTGTGACCAGGCAGAAGAATAGTGCACCTCCTATTCATATCTGTATCTGTATTTGTATCCATATAGAACAAATTATCTTTTTAATTCAAATAATTTATTGGTATTTTGTTACAAGCAGAAGCTTCATTAACTTCCTAACATTAACACTACTATATGTTGCAGTGTAGATTCTGGGTGAGTGGTTAAAGTTTTTCACCAAAGAAGAAACCAATAGAAACAACAGAAACATGAATTACTGTAGCTGCATGGCTGCAGAGCATTGCTCTTGCAAACATGTTAGTGTGTGGTTCAAGAGTAAAGGGAACTCCTAGATTCCCAGAGTAGAGGTTGATGAGAATCTGGCTTGTACTGCAGGAAAAGGCTCCCACTGTGCTGTATATGACAAAGCTCAAAACTCAGTAAAGGCTGGAAAGCTTTGCTAACAGCATGTCTTTGCTGCCAGAGCACCTGTGGTGGCTGGCTCAGCTGAGATGTAGGGAGGAAGTGGGCAGTGAGCAGAGAGAAGAGCCAATCAAGGGCTTTTGGACAGCGACTGTCCAAAGAAGATGTAGTGAATGATAGAGGGGGTGGATATTGAATATTAGTAGAAGCAGTCAGTTGAAGATACTGCATGATGGCACGATGTTTGTGGGAGAAGGTGGAAATAACCTTGACATTTAAAGAGGAGGCTGTCAGCAGTTTATAGTACTACAGGTGCTTTACATCAAAATGGTCTGGAATGAAAGGCAAGACAACTTATATTATGACTGTTTCATATAAAATAAATAAATAAATAAAACACACGCACAAAACATAATATCAGCACTTGCTTGCTTGGCTTGCTATTTTTTCCACTACCAGAAAGTACTAAATCCTCAGGCTATATATGCGCAGGTGGGTATCAAAGGAGACTTGGCATCTAATAAGTGTCAGTCTCTAAAGTGGTTGAAAGTGCAGCACTTAAGCTAGATGCTATGAGGCTTCTGTGACGGAGATGACAGGCTCGTTAATTTGCTTCACTTCGCTACGGGTAATGACTTTCCTGATTTACGGTAGAGCTGGATCCGCTCATCTTGTCACCAGTGAATGCCAAAGTGAAAATGATGTTGCTATTTCTAATTAGCTTCTCTCATTTGGAATAGATTATATCACCAGTAGTGGAGAGACCAGGGCTGGGGTGTAACCCTTTTGCCCTCTGCCTTACCTTTTTCTACAATGAACCTGAGCCAGTTATCGCTATCTTTTGCTAGGTCATGTCTGATCAGACGGAGATCCTGGTATGGGTCTAGAGACTTCAATAGAACAATAGTCACAAATGTTTGAGATGAGCTAATGGATGATGCCCAGACCTGTGATGCAGGAGCTCCCAACAGCTGGGATGCAACTGCAATCCTAAGCTGAAAAATGCTCATGGGGAAGTAGTGTAGATGATTTGCGCATGACTCTGGTGCAGACAGTCAGCTCTGCTGCTGCTTGATGCAGTCTAGAAGCATGGTTTTATTGGTTTTATTGTACACACTGAAGTCATATTATAAGCATAATCTCAAGAAGTGAACAAGTATGGACAACTGCAGCCTGAAGAACCAGTGAGTGGGACAAGTAGTCAATCATTTAATGCATTAGCCAATCATATAGGGTTAAGTTTAAGGTTAGGGTAATGTTTAGTCAATTACATAACAACTACTGATTGTCAATTACAAACTGCATCAGCTAATCAGGCCATCACGTCATGCATCGGTCCTGAGCTTGGGTTACTATATGTCTGGAGTATCACATGTTCTCCCCAAGGACATGCAGGTTTCCTAGGTGTGTAATGGCCTGGCGTCCCATACAGGGTGTATTCCCATTGTATGCCCCAGTGCTCTTGGGATAGATTCCACATCAATTATGTTTGACACTAATGATTTCCTACCCACTGTAGTCTCGGAGCTGCACAGCAAGAAAGCAGTTGGGGTAATCTTATAGCATCCCTGACCATGCGAGGAGAAACAGATGGAGTGCAGATGTAACATTTCCCCAGAAGCCACTGCATGCTTACTTTGCCCAACATGCCTAAGGCATAGTGGTATGTAGCTGGAGATTATAAACAGAAGCCTTTTTCTGAGTATGGATAGGCTTCTCCACTCTCCACCATTAATACCACACAACAGTAGTCTCTTATCCCTTGCCATTCACATTCACAATCCTGCTTCCATCTAATCAAACTCTCTCCAGCCACACAGTAGGCCCTTAGAAACATAATGCTCTCACCACAACACTGAGAAAAGCTTCAGGCTGAGCTCAAGTCACTGCACTCACAGACCAGCGCTGCTCCTATCAGGCCATCAATTAAGCTGTGTGCTAATTGGATTATAAATCACGGAAGGCGAATGAAAGATGAATTATGAGGCTGTTCATAAAAGGCATCCGCTGATCTAAATGGTGGGAGATGGTGATTGTTTGTACAAGGATTACACTGTAAGAGATGGACAGAGAGAGCGACTACGGTGTGTGAAGTGAGATAAAGAAAGCAAGCAAGAGAGAGACAGACCCTGTGGCTGTTGCTGCAGTGTGTGGAAAGCTCATTGACATGGGTAGGATGTCTCCATGAGAGAAAATAATTGTCCATCTGGGGACTAAGTGAAGCTTCAAAGGTGAGAGGTCCATCAAGGACCGCTTTGGTAAACATGAGTGAGGCAATAGTGATATTGATAATTCTCTTTCTGTCTTTCCCACACCCATTTCTCTCTGTCTCTCTTCCTCTCCTTGTCCTTCTTCTTACATCTCAAATATACACATCCAAGTGGGCTGTTTAATGAACCCCAAGCCTGCATTACGATTATAACGTAGAGAGAATGTTGACCAGTTCTCTTTTCTTTCTAGAAGATGCATATTTAACCTGATCACTTTTTTTTCTTTCAAGTGCTCCGTTTGCTGCATAGGATTTTGGAGATATCTATCCAAATATACATAAGCACAGAGGCTCATGCACAACCAACCATGATGATAAGAAGCTGAATTAAACAGAAAGTAGACAAAATATTTACTCCTACAATGCAGAAGCAAAATCAACTGCCACACTTCTGGAGCGTTGGCTCGCCCTTCAGAGGTGAAGTGTATACTACAAAATTTAATTTCAGGTTCACCGTGAAACACAGAGTACTTTTGCATTGCCAAGGTGAATGTAATTCCTGTAAAAGCACACTTATTTATAAAAAGGTGATACCACTAAAATACCTACATAATGTGAAAAATATGTACAAAAGAGACAAGCAGAGAAAGTGAAAAGCTTATTTCTAAAATTGCAAAGTCCAGTTAAAAAAAGTCACTAAAACAATAAAGGTGCACTTTGTAGGATTCAACCACTTGAATGCCCCTCCCTTTCCAAGCATGTATTAGAATGTACAGTGACTGTCAGGTGCTCATAGCGTACTTCCAAGTACTTACATTCACACTCCCGTGATTTTCCGTGCTAAATTATAAGTATGATCCTTCAATTTTTTACAATTTTTTAGCCAGCACCTTCTTCCACTTTGTCTTCCTTTCTCCTTCTTTGTCATCCTTCTGGTGCTTCCTTCTGGAGTCAGGTTGCCACTAAAACGTGAAATGCAGAAAGGTGCTCTCTAGAAGTGTGTCCTTTCTGGGCCACTGCAGCGGCGCAACAGCGACTCTGCGGAAGAGGACCCGCTCCCTATGTAGATATAAAGGGCTCATTCTAAGCTTACAAAAATCCAATGATTCGAAGTTACAGGTAATTATACACTAATGAAAACATACTGCACGGAATACTACATTCCATTTCTGCTAACAGAGCCCCCTAAATCCTACATAGTGAACCTTTAAATGAACCAAAAATCTGATAATAAATAAGCGTTACTGTCTAAAGTCCAATAGATTCTCTTCTAGTGAGTCACAGGTGAATTCCACTGCATTTTACTATCTTTATTTTTTCCATTTTTAAAAATGTATTTATTTATTTTTTATAAAATTGTGCATGGGCTTTTAAGTAAACCTATTTGAACATTTTTTTCACTCACCATTTTGAAAATGTCTGAAAAATCAAATTTCAGTTAGACGAATGTCAATTAGGTAACATTTAAATGATTAGATGAAATTTAAATTTTTCTCTGATTGTACTAAAACAGACTTAACAGGTTTTGGAAATAAGCCTTTCAATTGTCCTGAGGGTGATGGGTACAGCATGCAGCTCACGAATTGGCAGTGAAGCTGCCCAGCTCCACTGCAGAATACAAATCAATTTAGCTTTCGCTGCAAGTCTGCAATCAACATAAGGTTATCGCCGGTCTCACAGCCCTAAATAAAACATTGCATCAGACAGCATGGCTGAAGTAGGGTGATGTGTACAAGCAAAGTGGGCCTTAGGTACAGGCCAGGGGATAAGGAAAGTCTCTGATTGTGGGGAATGACGGATGACAGGACACAGAGAGAAGGAAGGAAATGTATATAGGAATAACAGCCTGCTCCTTAAACATTTATTCCCCACTCCTTCCTTCTGTCTTGATAAATGACAGGCCTGGATTAGAATATAAAACATTCTCCTGAACAAACCGGGTCTCACACCAGCAGGCTGCACAGGCATCATGGAGCTTCAGGCACTGCGCTTCTGCATGATGAAGGCCTCTGTGGATGCGCCTCTGACAGCTTTTGTTTATGTTTCACTGCGCTCTCGAGTTGTTCAAAAATAATGTCTGCATAATGTATAAAATGCATAGGCATGTGTGGCAGAAATGGCACACACTGTTGAAAAGCCCTAACAAGCAAAGCCAAAATGAAAACTCGAACCCAGGTGTATCGCTCACCACTGTTCACATGTATCGTGTGCCAAAACGATGAAGGTCAAGTGCGGGAACTTTCCACTCCGCTGCCTTTTATTGGCCATCAGATGTGGTTCAGAGCTAACATAAACCTCGAGTTCAGTCTTAGCACCACAAGTGATGGTTCAGCACTACTGCTTACAATGAACCCACTCGTCCCACAGTATATATTCATGAAGAACAGATGGTAACAGGTTTTTTAGCCTCCTTTCAGTGCCCACTTACAGCACCACTGGGATGGATAATTAAATAGCATATTAACGAGTGAGGAAATGTACATTCGAATTTTTACAGGTTTTCTAAGATGTCACAGATACCACGCAGTTCTTGTGAGGTAACTCCATCATGGATTTTACACCACTCTGTAGCACATAGAAACTGTCAACGCATAAAGCTCTTTAAATCAGTTTATATCAGTGCATATGGCCTTTGTAAAGCAAAGTAATACATGAAGCACTCAATAAAAACCATATGCATGCACTTATTACATAAAGACAATCCATATCATTTTTAAAAGCTCTCTGTAGAGAGAAAGTAGTTGGGTTTAGCTGTGTGGACTGGATGGATTCTGGCTCCCTGTTTTCCGCTTAACTTAAATAACATTGTGTATTGATGTCTAAGACCCCTGAAGCAGAGAATTGAGTGTACGCTCATAATTTGTTTCTTAAAAAACCACTAAACTTAAAACCCTACCGCATAGTGATTTTATTAGGTATGTGTTTTTTCAAACAGCCTTGCGTTATTGTTCTCATGAAATAAAAAAGCGCAATAGCTCAAAAAAGGCTGACATGTAATTATATAAAGCTTAAAGGGCAAAGGCTGGCTTATGTAAAGTCATCTTAATTAGCTATTCCCCATACTATACAAAAAAAAATCACACAAGATTAACTATTAAATTATGAATTATTAAAAGTCAAACTTCACTGATTGACAAAACAGCGCTCATGTCTCCAAGGAGCATTATGTCGACATGGAGGTGGCAGATTATTCCGATCATGTCAATTTGACCTTAAGAGATCAATGTGGTTAAATGCTACATTATAATACAACTAAGACTGGGCTGCTTCTCTTTGGGCTCCTCAAAGAATCAGATACTTGCAGGGTTCATTTCAGAGCATACTGTATGGGAGATCAGTTCCAAATGCCAACAGTGAGGTCCATTCAGTGTCCACTGCTTAGTAAAGATGTTACATGTTTAGTGGAACAGGTTCTGGAGCAGATGTATCGCTTCTCTGCCTGACGGAGAGCCGTGCTAGAGATATGACAGGTAAAACTCGGCAACTCTATTCCCCATCCTCTGGACTGCCTCTAATTAAATCGAGCTCTTCACTTGTCAAAGTGGAATGGGAATTTAGCAGCTGCTTGAGGAAAGAGCCAATAAGGTGAGAGAGAGGCTAAGGGAAAGAGAAGGATCGCAGGTCCATATATTTCCGTCTCTGGGGAGCCAAGCAGCACTTCCGCCGCCTCCCACTTAAGCTCTTCCTGACAGCCATGATGCTACCTGTACTACGCTGCACCAGAATAAGCATTCAGCCATACCTTTAACACAACTCCCGAGTCCTCTTGAGAATACTGCATATTTACTGCTGACTCCACCAGTACTGTACATCCTGCTAAATGTCCAGAGGGATGTGGAAATCTTTAAATGCAGATGGCCAAGCTGAGCCCACTGAAGCCACACTAAATCAAACTGTGGTAATAAATTACCTCCTCACATAGCATGGCCATGTGTGTATAATGTGGCTCTAATAAGAATAGAATAAATAAAAGCCAGTGACTCTGGATTCCTAAATGTAATTACTGCCATCGATTCCCAATTGACTGCAAATTCCAGCCATTCATTAAGTCAGGAGCCCAGTTACAGGTGACTGTGGTTGAATAAACCTGCCCTAGAGGGGAGAAGCTGAAAAGAAACCATTCCCACGTCCATTGATTAAGCAAGAGTCTTTAGATAATAGTTTCTTTGCTGAAAGACTTAACTGTATAGCCAATAATTGGGCCACACCCCGAAACACTGGAACGTCTATGTGCAACATAATTTAATTCAATTTTATTTAGGTAACAGTTTTAGTAATAAACACATTGTCACAAATCAGCTTCCGAGAAATCTGGATGTAGATTTTGAGCCCTAATGGGCAAGCAACAGACAAGGAAAAAATTCTTGAAATGATTTTGAGCAAGGGCGGCACGGTGGTGCGGTGGTCAGAACTGTCGCCTCACAGCAAGAAGGTCCTGGGTTCGATCCCCGGGTCACCCAGGGTGCCTTCTGTGTGGAGTTTGCATGTTCTCCCCGTGGGTTTCCTCCGGGTGCGCCGGTTTCCTCCCACAGTCCAAAAGACATGCAGATTAGGTCAACTGGCTACTCTAAATTGCCCATAGGTGTGAATGCGA
>JAQQZU010000011.1:4967645-4994748 GCA_030068025.1 Parauchenoglanis punctatus
CCAGGGTGTACCCCGCCTCTCGCCCGAAGATGCTGGGATTGGCTCCAGCTTCCCCGCGACCCAGATGGATAAAGCGGATCTATGGATGGATTTTGAGCAGACTCAAAAGGGAACCCATCCTCTTCTGGGTGACACCGGATAGAGGGGTTATACGTCATTAGAAGTCAAACGGTACTAAGGTAATCATGAAGCAAGTAGACATGCTTGCGTTTCCTGATGTTTTGCATGTTATGTATTTTCTCTCATTTACAGAACTTGCGCCATATCCACATCAGAATCCACCTCCAACTCATATCTTTGTACTCGTTTTCTCTGGTTTTGAACATGATGCTTCACTTCTGTTTATTTGAGTCTGCCCTGCATGTGTTGTTTGCCTGATCGATTGACCTTAGCCGGCCTACTGTTAGTGATTACGGCCTGCTGATTTGGATTTGTTTAATAAAGGACTTGTGATTATATCCAACCTCTTCTACTTGGGTTGCCACAGACTCAGCTGCATAAACATGAGAGAAAATACACCAAATATTAGAAAAAGTATTCTGCTTTTAAATCATCTTTACTGCCGGAGTGTAGCTGCATAGATACAGCACTATTAATGAAGTGCATCACAGTGTACATCCATTTCAAGACGAAACTTGTGGTGAAGTGCTAATAGGATCCAGCTGCCTGATTTTTTTAGCAAATCAAGTGATTTTTTTTTTTTTTTTACAAATATCTCCACTTGCGTTTAGAGATGACGAAAATACAGGCAGGTAAGGACAAAAAGAAGCAATAGCATGGAAAAAAATAGGTTTGGGTAAGAGCACTGAGCAGTCCAGCTGTGAGACATATGGACTCTCCTCCACTGAGGTCCGAATTAAAGCTAAACCTATTGTCCGATGGCAGCTTGTAGCTGAAGAGACTACAGAGAGAAACACAATTAACACCCGTCTTATTAGGCTCTCTCCAGCTAACTGGGACACAGCACGGTGCTTCTTCAGCACTACAGAGGGACTTACAACGACTCGGGCAAGAGATCGAATTTTTCCAGCAGGACCGTGTCTCCTCCTCCGACAGCCCTGCTTTGATGTTTGCCGCGGAAGGATGATCCGTGGATTTTGTATTATATATCAAGTGGGTGTTGCAAGATAAGCTGGAAGGGTAATTTTTGATGCCTTGTTCTTAAACATGTTCATAGCAATGGGTTTTACAG
Organism: Parauchenoglanis punctatus; assembly: GCA_030068025.1. Taxonomy (NCBI): domain Eukaryota; kingdom Metazoa; phylum Chordata; class Actinopteri; order Siluriformes; family Auchenoglanididae; genus Parauchenoglanis; species Parauchenoglanis punctatus. The sequence continues at coordinate 4,968,838 of JAQQZU010000011.1, forward strand.
CAATTTCACACACACACACACACACACACACACACACACACACTAAACTTTAATGTCTTTTTTGATGGGATGGGGTATTTAACAATATTTTGAGCACAGGCTGTTTACCTGTGAGAGGTTTACTAGCATATTTAAGGGTCAATTGATTGTGTAATACATTTCGTTTGTTCCATCCATTACTCATAAGCTATGCTCACATTACCAGGATGAACTGACACAAATCTGATTTTCTGCCTTAATGTGACACATCTCATTTTTGCAAAAATTTGTGGATGCAAAAAATCTGCCGTTTTCAAATTAGACCTGATCAACTTTTGTATTTGGTCATGAGGCCATGTGGCATGAATGAGAACGTTTAGATGAATGAAAGCATCTTTTCTCAACGTGCTACACATATCACTGTCACTGACCTCACCCAGTGCCGGCTGTATATAAAAACAACAATGAAGGACAGCAACAGTGGTGGCTATACTTGGTGGAAGGATGTAGAAATGCCACATCTTGACTAGAAGTTCTGCCTCACCCTTATGCCAGCATAATCATTTCTCTGATGCTGGAAGTGGCATATAAATCAGGGGTCATCAACTAGCAAACTGGTATCTGGATTCAGGCCCAGCAAAGCCTTTCAGCGGATTGAACGGTGCATTTACAAAAAATCCTGCAGCTCTATTAACTGCTCTATTAAATAAAAAAAATGGTCATAGTTAAAGTACTTGTATTCTAAACATTTCTCAGCCACTTGTTAAAGCTTACACAATCACATCCATCCATCATGTATACTGCCTATCCTTCAGAGTCGCAGGGGAAGCTGGCGCCAATCCCAGAGACGAACAACCATTCACACTTATGGCCAATTTAGAACAGACAGTTGATCTAATCTTTGGACTTTAGGAGGAAACTAGAGTGCCTGGAGTTATCTCAAATAGGAATGGGGAGAAGATGCATACTCCCAGTCAGCTGGCAGGTTCGCACTCACAACCTTCTTGGTGTGAGGTGACAGTGCTAACCACTGCACCACCGTGTCACCCCCAATGACATCCTTATTGTGGCAGCTTATAGAGAAAAGAAAGAGTTTTTTAAATTTCATTTGCCCTCTCTGGCATTATTCGAGAAGTAGAAACATGGCTAGTGCAAAAAATGGTTGATGGAAAAAAAAAAGAATATTTAAAGATGATCATCTGTTCAGAGTCCAGCCGCTTGTCAAAAGTGGTAAGATGAAGTGCCACTACAAAACTAAACAGAACAAAACATAACCATTTAGCCATCAATTAATCACTAATGGTTAAGCACTGAAAGGTAACTGCTGTCACCATTCACCAGGCAGGCTGGTTGCTTACCTGGACCTCTGTAAGCAGCTCAATACCCCATTATATGCACTGGGGAGTGACAGATATGGCAAGGCTGTTATAAAAAGCAGAAACGGAGATTGTGCATTCAACATGGTCACCCTCGAAGCGCTGTGTGTCCCACATCAAATGTCCGATTCACCGCAGGAGCAATGTCCTTAGAACTATCATAGTCTTTTTATGGTAGAGTTCAGAATTTAGGTCCACAGAGAGCTCATTCCAATTTCACATGCTCTTCCCCAACACTTGGAATGCCCTAAAAAAAGGCCTGGTAGTGTCACCATTTCACTGGAGGTCTATAAGGACAACATCAAATGTTAAGCTATGGTAACAGTATGTGTAAAGGGACCCACTGGGAGTAATGTGTTGGAACAGTGTTCTTCTTTTGGTTAGAACCCACCAACTTGTCAACACATGGAACTGTGCTTTATCATTCAGACAGTTAGAGTGGTACCCCTGAGAGTATGTCCCAATAGTCCCGAGCTTATAAGAAGTGGCTGAGCCACAGAGGGCAGTAGAGTGGAGGGAGTACAGGGAGAGAAAAGCTGCTAACAGTGTGACCTTGTCTCCTTCAGAGGAGTGCTGCTGGGGTGGGCTTCAGTCAGCCTCCCATTTGTGCATACTGAACCCAAACCTCAATCGATTACGATCGAAGTAGGTCATGTTCCACTACCCATCTCTCTACACCCACTCTCTTGCTCTTAGGTTTCTCAATCATGCCTCCTGCGTTCTCTCTCGCTCTCTCTCTCTCTTCCCTCCCCCCCTTTGCACTCATCCCTCCCCTCCATGCTTTCTTGCTGCAGCATTAAGCACACCAAATCCTGAGCAGTAAAACTGGACATTGGTGGATCACACATCTGATCTCCAGCCAGCTAAAGCAGAAAGGACCACAAAAACACAATTTAAAGCATGAATAAATTGCAGTGTAAAACAGTTACAGATGATCTCCTTTTACATTTCCCTGCAGCACTCATTTCCCCCCATGAATTAATAAACACTGCATCCTACAATAAAAGCCCTACCTAAACACCCTCAGCATTAGAACATAAAGTGCAGACACCACCACTCGGTAATTGTAATTCTGTGATTGGGGCACGCAGCCACTACAATGCTACATGCTCAATTTTGACAGACAGTAATTCAGCCCTGAAGTGGTTTAAGTGGGCAAACAGAGAATGAATTGCTGTGTACTTCAAATCAATTGGTTGCAATTCTTTTATTGCAAATGTAGGCAATAAACAGAAGTGCAATTTAATATTTTCTTTTCTCACTGGCAAATCTCAATGTCATAAACGTGTCACAAAAACATATCATAATATCGAGTTCCTGTATTAGGGCAAAACACAATCAATTTCTCGAGACCCTTCACATACTGGTAATGCAACTGGAATCATTACAATACGTTAGTTCTCATTGATGTTATTCGGAGATACTGGCGATAAAATTCAGTCCTATTAAATGTGCATAGAACGAATGATAAATTACTTCCTTCAGACATGCAGTCATATTGTGTGGCTTCTGGACCATAATCGAGCTACACTTTAGCAATTAGTACAGAAGAACATTATGGACACACTGTTCACATTGTTACTATAATTTTTAATACTTGTCTTCCGCGGTTAGTTTTTGTGTGTTGCTAACATCATATTAAAGACAGTGAAAAATTATAAAAGGATGGAGGCCAAAATATAGAGAGGAGTTTTCAAAATATCCGTCGCAAATATCTGTCTCTTATGAATGTGTTATGAAGGCCCAACGTAGGTGCTGTTCATTGTTAGCCAACAATTTTCCACAGTAGAGAACAAACAGAGGCAGTTCTGTCAGATTCACTTTTTTTTTTGCCTATCTATATAATTTGAATTCAATATATATCTATTTTAATATGACAGACCCAGAATAAATGAAATCTAAATGATGAAATAATTATATATGATCAAGGGAATTACAGGCTTTCAGTTCCTGTCTATTTTATAGCTCCATTATTTCATACATTAGCCTATGTGCTAGTGCTGTCCCTTCTAATAATACAGCATTCAAGGTAATTGTAGTAGTTCAATACACTCTCTGGCTACTTCATTAGAAATACCTGTACACCTGCTCATTCATGCAATTATCCAATCAGCCAAACATGTGTAAGCAGCGCAGTGCATAAAATCATGCAGACACAGATCAAGAACTTCTTCAGTTAATGTTCACATCAAAAATCAGAATGGGGAAAAATGTAATCTTTGCAGTGGCATGGTCGTCAGTCGCCAGGCAGGCTGGTTTGAGGATTTTAGAAATGGATGATCTCCTGTAATTTTCATGGTTATCAATCTCTAGAGTTTACACAGAATGGTGTGAAAAACAAACAAACAAAAACCATTCGTTGAGCAGCAGTTCTGTCAGCGAAAACACCTGGTTGATGATCAGGTCAGAGGGGGATGGCCAGAATAATCCAAGCTGCCAGGAAGGTTACAGTAACTTATGGTGAGCAGCAACAGCATCTCAGAACACACAAATATAGGTTATAGTCAGACATAAATATAAATATCAGCTTACACAAAAAGAGTAACAAATGTTGTGTGACTCAAACTAATGATGTTTTTGTATCATTTATTTTATGATCATTAGGCCTATATGGGATAAAGTTAAGGTATGGATGAAGTAACGAACTGTAAATCTTCTGTAAATCTGTAATTTAAAACTGTAAATGTCAGAGTTTGCAATAATATTAATAATAATAATTTTGTGACTGGAGATGGATCTGGAATTAAGGGTTGTTTTTTTTAGATTAATTAATAAATTTTGCTATGCTGACTGGCAAACTGTGACGGTAAGCAATTTAGCAAGATTTCCACAGACCCATGGAGTCAATTATAGAGCTGATGTGCATGATCCATTGAAAATCTATTTCAGTCTGTTCGGTCTGAAGAACCAAACACAGAGGTCCGACTAGGATCAATCCCATTAATGCCCATCATTTACAGAGACTAAAGCTGCACCCTGAGTTACTGTAAGTTGTTTCCAGGGTTATTTCCTTATAAAAAAGAACCTGAGCAGATCCCAATCAATCGATCAGGAACAGTGTGTGGTCTTTGCAAACAGCTGTTAGTGCTGTAGGTCCTGAGGCATGGAGCAGGGGAATGCTGGCAGGATTTTAGCCACAGGCTTTAGCTTCAGAATAGCTTAGGCAGTTCGGGCTGTGCGCTCAAGCATTGGTATTCTGCTCTCTGTTCCCCTCAATTGAAGCAGGATCACAGTCAAGCGATCTCTCCTCATTCTTGCCATCGATCACAGTTAGGTAAAGGCCAGCTATCCTGCTATTCCAATGGCAATAACACATTTCAAGTGTGGTTACAAAAGTATGGTTTTATCTGCAGACGTAAAGCACTGTTTCAGTACTGTACACCCAATGCTTCCTATATCTCTCAAAACGGTTCTCACACAAATGCTAAAATACGATACAGGTGCCTCTCGGAAAATTAGAATATCATGAAGAGGTGCATCTTTTCATAATTCAATTCAAAAAAGAAAAACCTTCATATCTTCCATATTCATTACACATAAAGTGAAATATTTAAAGCCTTTTTCTGTCATGATTGTGATGACTATGGCTTATAGCTTATGAAAATTTGAAATCCCGTATCTCAAATTATTAGAATATTCCCTAAGATCAATTAAAAAAGGAGTTACAATACTGAAATGGCCTGTGTCTGAAAGGTATGCTAATTTATACAATCAATACTTGTTTGGGGCTCCTGTACCACAAATTACTGCATCAATGAGGTGTGGCATGGAGGCGGTCAGTTTGTGGCACTGCTGAGGTGTTACTGAAACCCAGGCTGCTTTGATAGTGGGCTTCAGCTCATCTGTATTTTTGGGTTGGGTGTTTCTCATCTTCCTCTTGACAATAGATTCATAGATAGGTTCAGGTCAGGTGAGTTGGCTGGCCAATCAAGCACAATAATACAACCCCTGGCAAAAGTAATCACTACACTTTGAGGATGCTCATTCGTCTGTTTCAATTGATAGCAAAAAATAAATAAAAAAAATTAAATCACAGATATGACACAGAACTATTTTATTTAACAGCTGAACATTCTGGCTTTGTAAAATTTACCTCAAAAATTTCAATGAAATTGCTGTAATTAATGGCACTTTTTTCGTATCAAGTACAAGACAAATGATGGACTCACTCAATTATGAGGAAAAAATTATGGAATCATGAACCAAAAAATCCCAATTAGTACTTTGTACCACCTGCTCTGGTTTTTATGATAGCTTGAATTCTTTGACGCATGGAAAACAATATTCTTCAGCAATCAGGTTCCACCTTTCTCGTACAGCAGTTTAAGGATCAGCTTCGCAGGATGGAGCTTTGTCGTGGACCAGTTTTTTTCAATTTCCACCATACATTTTCAATTTTTTGTTTGCTGGCCATGTCATTTAGTTGATCTGCCTTTCCTGAAGAAAAATGTAATGCTCTTTGCTCTGTGGCAAGATGCATTATCATCCCGAAAATTACCCCCCCATGACGTGCGACCACATGTCATCAATGACCGTGGAAATTTGGTTGTTTTTTTCAGGCAGTCAGCTTTATATGTTTCATTGGAATGGCACCAAACATCTCCTTGGCCAATGCAGATTCATGGTTTGTCACTGAATATCACTTTCATCCAATCACCCACAATCCATGTAACCTTGTTTTCTTCTGTTTAGCGCATAATGATGGCTTTTCTGTATATAAATCCTATTTCCTTCCGCCAATTTCTTACAGTTCAGTCAAAAACACTGACTCTTCTTTCTGCCCATTGTTTTTCATTTCTTTTGTTATGCATCTTCTGTTTTCAAGGCATGTTACTTTATCTTTTGTCCTGAAACATTGACGTCTACCGTGGTCTTCCTGTATATTTCGCTTTTATAACCTTCCCATTTTGTTTGTAGTTAGACCAAATTTTAGACACAGCTGACTGGAAAGAATCAACATTTTTAGCCACTCTCTGTGTTGAATTACCTTCTTGAAGGAGTTTTATAATCCTTTCCATTGTTTCAACTGTCTTGTTGGGGCCGTGTTTCTTGTCAGTCAGCCAGGTGCAACAGCTCATTAAGGCCTGAAGGCACTCTCTTTTAACTACAGACTAATTTGCATATTTAGACTTGTGTAGGTATTTGTTTTAGAAATGCAAATTACAATGTGATTCCGTACTTTTTTCCTCATTATTGAGTGATTCCATAATTGTTTCCTGTAAAAAATTTCCATTATTTACAACAATTTCATTTCATTTTCTGAGGTATGTTTTACAAAGTTTAGAATGTTCAGCTGTTAAATAAAATAGTTTTGTGGCATATATATGATTTGTTTTTGGTTTTTTTGTACAAGTAAAACAGCTGAATGAACATTCTCCAAGAGTAGTGATCAATATTTTTTGCCAGAGATTGTATCATGGTCAGCAAACCATTTGGTAGTAGTTCTGGCACTGTGGGCAGGTGCTAAGTCCTGCTGGAAAAGGAAACTGGCATCTCTATAAAGCTTGTCGACAGATGGAACCACGAAGTGCTCTAAAATCTCCTGGTAGACGGCTGTGTTGACTTTGGAGTTGATAAAACACAGTGGACCAACACCAGCAGATGAAATGTCACCCCAAATCATCACAGGCTTCGGAAACTTCACACTGGACTGACCTTGGATGCTGTGCCTCCCCACTCTTCCTCCAGACTCTAGGACCTTGATTTCCAAGTGAAAATGCAAAATTTACTTCAATCTGAAAAGAGGACTTTGGAACACTGAGTAACAGTTCAGTTCGCTGTCTCCTTAGCCCAGGTCAGATGCTTCTGATGTTGTCTCTGGTTCAGTAGTGGCTTGATATTAGGAATGTGACAGTTGTAACGCCTTTCCTGAAAACATCTGTGAGTGGTGGCTCTTGATGCACTGACACCAGCTTCAGTTTACTCCTCGTGAAGCTCTCCCAAGTTCTTGAATCAACTTTTCTTCATAATCGTCTCAAGGCTGCAGTCATCCCTGTTGCACCTTTATCTACCACACTTTTCCCTTCCAGTAAACCTTTCATTAATATGCTTAGATACAGCACAATGTGAACAGCCAGCCTTTTCAGCAATGACCTTCTCTGGCTTTCTCTCCTTGTGGAGGGTGTCGGTGATCAACTTCTGGACAACTGTCAAGTCAGCAGTCTTCCCCATGATTGGGGTTGCGTGTACTGAACAACACCGGGAGATACACAGTATTTATACTGCTTGAACAGTAATTTACTCAAACTTGAAATGAAATATTCCAATAATTTGAGATGTTTTTAATTTAAATTTTTTGAGCTGTAAGCCATAATTATCAAAATTAAAATAGAAAAATGCTTGGCACATTTTAGTTTATGTGTAATGCCAAACACCTTCCTACACTGCTCCTTCAGAAGCTCCACCACCTAAATTCATGGACACAGAGAGCCAAGGCAACAACACAACACCTTCATCTTACCCCCTCCCCTCCCCCTGTTCTGCGATTGACTGGAATACACCTCCTGTTACTGATAGGCGGTATCCAGAGACTCAGTATGAACTCATGTCGGTTAAGTACCTGCTACCCGACCATGACTGTAGTACATACTATTAGAATGTGAGCGAGTAGTAAGGACACAATTCGGACGTACCCCGCCACCCATATATGCTGCGAAAATAAAAATTAAAAGATTGTGCAATGGCAGAAATGTTTAAACTGTTTCTTTTGTAGATCAACAGAGACACCACTTGGACCCTACGATCAGCTTTGCTTCGGTTTGCCATTTCTCACAGGGAAATTCTTCTTCTTTTATTATTCGGGGCTCCAGCTGCATTATGGGATAGCACAGTGTAGCATAGCATGGTACCTTCATATACTACGAATGTAGTACATCATCCAGGTACTGTTCAGCAACTATTAAATACCTACTGAGTATTTGGGCACACCACCGGTTGTGGCGTACTGCTTTTTGCATACTATATATTATGGCAGTATGAGTATTCAGATGCAGCAATAGACTGGAATAGCGTTGTGCGGCTCAGCCTGAGCCACGTTCTTGTTTCCCTGTTTACAGAGCCACGGCTGTGTATGAACACCCGATTTTTTTTCAGTGCACACACAGAACAGACAGCTAGCGGAATTTGTCAAGAAGTGTACTGGATTAGAATCAATGACTGCACCTTTAAGTGGCACATCGGGGTGCTGAAATTGTGTTGAAACTCAGAATGTTATTAATTATACACTTTATTAAGGTTATTTTAATGAACTCTTCTAGCAAGTTAATTAATCATGAGAGTTTTTGCTTAGAGGTACAGGAGTTCAAACAGTGTCCATATGCCGCCTCTTTTGTTGCTCATCGCTGAACTTATATGTCCCACCACCCCACCCAATGCAACTACCAACTCCGGAAAATATATACGTTCTATGCTAACTGCCGACTGCAATCTGAAACGTTGCTAAAGTGATGGGCTTTTTCAGTTTCACTCAATAGTGTGTCCATGTGGATGGTACAGCGTGACATGTTCCTTCCTTGAAGTAAGACTTGCCACCCCATTTGTCATGCCAGCTCTGAAACAATAAAAAATAACTTTTTTCTTCCCTTCTCTTTAAAAACAAGCTATGTCCGAGAGATCAAATAGTCATATGTATTGTAGTGTTGTTGGACCTCATCCATTGTGTATTAGGAGCTAGAGAGCAGCAATGCAAGTGAAAGCAGGATACAAGTGCGGTGTGATATTTATTTAATTAACTCCAATAATCATTAACAATGTCTGTAGTGTATGACAAGGAAGAGGCAGGGAACATTAAACTGAGATAATCCAAATTCAGAATATGAGGACGACAGCTGAGGGTCAGAACCAGAAAGCACGAGAACAAGAAACAAGGATCAGCACTTAACGAGAAGAACTGTATATGACTTCATGACAATACAAAGAACAGGAGGGTATAAATAGACAAATTGATTTCAGTCTTAAGAGGGAACACTTGGATACAATCACGTAGCACACCAATGACAGGTCAAGGGCGGAGACAAAACAGAAGCCAAAACGAATGCACATAGACATAACAAAAAAAATGCACATGCCTCGGACTCAAAACCAAACATACAAGAACAGTGCTTGTTGTACTGGGAAACTGGCCAAGCTCTCGAGTCTGGGAATTCAAGGTAGTCAATACATAGCAGGTCACTTTGCATTTTTCCAGGAACAAGTCAGATATTCTGTAAATGCCTATAGTAGTGATACCCTTTATTGTGCTCTTGTTCCCTTTGTTCTGTTTGTTTGCCCCGCCATGTCTAAAAGCCTGGACACACCACTGCTTCCTGTCACACTCTCGCAACTCGCTGAGGCTTGCTCTTTCTGCAGCTGTTAGGTCATGCTGCAATGCCCCATTAACATTTAATAATGTGATATAAAATATTACAAATGCAAATAAAAAATGCATGCCATTTTTGTAAGGCTTGTGCAGTGCTGTCTGTTTGGGTGATGTTTTAAAGACATGAAAACACAGGGTCTGGTAAAAATAGCCTCTCTGTCAGGCAGGCAGCTGGGCTGTGCCATACCTATGGGTTCCTTTGCTGCTACTCTGCAGTCTCTTCTCCTTCTCTTCTACTTCCTGCGTCTCTACACATACAATCAGTGACAATTGGTGTAAGAATCCGGCTCTAAAAAGAATGTAAGGTGGGAGACTACAATTACACTGTGCTCACTTCTAGTCTGCCTAGAAGATTAGCAATTCGTTACAAAGAAGAGCAAGACATTAAAGCCTTGATTGACAGCTCAGGGCAACACAGTGTGTCTGCTGCTCTTCCTGCTTTATATAATAAAAAGAGAAGCGCTCAGTGATTGTGATTGACAGTGTGTTTGCACTGGTCTCCCTGGCGCTAGCTGAGAAGATGAGAGGAGTGCAGGGAGAACAACACCTAGATCGTAGCTTCCTCTTCACTCCATTGCTTTTGCTGCTGCTAAGAAGATGGGCTGGAGAGGCAATTTGGTTTGACTAAATAGCGGTGATATGTTGCTTTGTATGTCTAACCTTTTTGCACAGAGCCAATACATGTCTATCTTCCCTGACCCTGCAACTCTGTCTCTCCCTATCTTGTGGTCTTCCCGCCCATTTTTCTCCTTGACAATAGTAACCAAGAAAGTGTCAGCACTCGATTTCTCTTCGTATAGTATACGACTGTTGGCTGATCTCTTTTTCTGCTATCAGTCCATCACAATCTCCAGCATTATCTTGGACAAGCTATGCTAAGATAAGCAAGTGGAGCTTGAAGGATCACCCACTTTAGCGCAGAGAGAATTTGATAGCGATCTAAATACAGTAAATTACTGCAAAAATGCAATGGACCTTTTTTTTTTTTTTCTGGAAACAGCCCTGAGGTGATGGGTTAGAATTGGAGATGCTATCGAGTGGAATAGAGTGGGAAGGTGCTGAGATGAAGCCTCCCGGGTCTCTTCTTCCCTCATATCTCTTTACCTTCATCTTTCTTCCTAGCAGACCTCATTCACTCTTTTCACAACCTTCATCCTTGGATCTTTCTCCCTCTCAATCCATTTGGCTGATTGGTATCTTCTTATCTTCAATCTCAATTTTTGTCTCTGCTGTGCTCCCTAGAGTAGAAACAGCAGCAGGTGTTTGGTTCCCTGATCTTTATGCTAATTGCAAAACAAAAAAACAAAAACAAAATGAAAAAAAAGAAAAGAAAAATGACATTACTCTTCTCAGCTTGCAGACTTCTCTCTTTTTTTTTTTTTTTTTTTTTTTTTTTGCACTTTCTACCCTCTCTGAGGTTTAGAAATTGAACCCTTCAAGTCAGGACGGAAATGACATTGGCAGGACATAAAAAGGACAAACTGACTTTGCAGCATAACCATCCTACTTGTGGTGAAAGAATCTCTCAAGCCTATGTTTTCAGGTGGGTAGAGGAACCTGGAAATAAAACAGTGTGTTTAAGTAAGACTCTGTGTAGATTCTTGTAGACACCTCAGACAAGAAAGCCACATTAAGCTTCGTTAGGAGTGTAGCCATGGGGTCTGTTCTAACCTAACACCGTTCATAATCCCGACCAAAGGTTGCATCACTTTGTATCTGAATAACTACTTTGAAGTTTTCTTTTTATTTCCTTACATCAATGTTCTTAATCAATGTTTCATGTCGGGAACATGTTTCACCTTTCTAAGTTTCCAGCACAGAAACGAGATGTCTACTTAATACTCTCTCTCAGTCACCATTTCCATAATGCATAGTATACACCACACTGGAGGTGGAGAGTGCTGAAGTGCAGAGCCTGCCGCTGGTGATCGCACAATTGAGTGAATTGGATGTGACAAACCAAGCCGAGGTTAGGTCCACTAAGGTGCATTCTGGGCTATTGGGAACACTGCTGGGGAGTGAAAATAGCTCTCATGGGAGCTAAGAATGGGAGAGTGAGCAGGGAAAGGGAGAAGGTAAAGGAAGAGGGGTAGGAAAAAAAGGACAGAAAGAGAGAAAGGCGTGGGAGCTGAGAAGAAGGCCAGTTAGATAGTGTTTTGAGCAAACAAAGCCTTATCTTGACAGGAGCTGTCCACCAGCGCGCTGAAGAAACATGGCATATGGTCACCAGGGCTGTTTTAAATCCCTTCTGCAAAACTGATGGAGGGGAGCTAGTGGAGAGGAGGAATATCTACACAGGAATATGATTTGATTTTATGTCATTTCGCCTCAGGTTGTCACTCCCATTGATTTTTTCCCCCCTATACTCTCACAATGACTACTGACATTTACAGTTTCTAATGGACTCAGGTTACCTTTCTTCACAAGCATCTTCAGGCTTGTGATTTCTAAATCATGTTTGAACTTTGACTACATATCGTATTATTCGTGAACCTTTGAGCGTATAAACAGAGGTCACGCCGAATGGGTGCTATTTTCATTGCCGGAACGGTGCAAACAGATTGTGGGCAGTCCGGGCAGTGGGCAGTGCGATTGTGGGCAGTCCAGCTGGGGTGTGATTTTGGAGGGATACTATTTGCTAGTGAACAGTTAACACTAGCTAGTGGCAGAACTGGATACATCGCATCCTCTGTTGGATAAAATAGGGTGTATACATGGTTTGTTCTGAGATGGTAGAAAGTAGAGAGAGATTTTCTTTTCCATTGGATTCCATTGGCACAAAATTCCCTGTTTCCAGAACCAAATTCTTTTTTGGCCACAGTCACTCCTTTGCAATTGTGGTGAGGCAAAAAGCATCTCAGAATACACAACACCTTAAACCGTGAGGCGGACGAGCTACAACAGCAGAAGACCACACTCCTTCCACTCCTGTCAACGAGTATCTCATAAATACGAGAAACTAACAGAGAAGTTCCACAGCTGTTTAAGTATCCATGGACAGGACCCACGGAAAGGTTTCTTCCCCAAAAGAAAGATATAACGTTAATGGGTTGGGCCCAGTTCTCTGACCAGGGCGCCAGGTTAAAGGGGAGCACGAAACACTGATGAAGCTGCCAGATCACACACCATAGACATCTTCATGCTGAGCACAAAACAGCAGAACTCACTCAGAACCACCCCATGTGTAGTTCTCAGAGTGCAGGCATTGCCATCACATATGGGGTAAGCACATGAAATAGTAATGCCATAGCCATAAATTATGCAGTGCTAATGCTCGAGAGCCACAAGGGAGTACGCTTTTTAGAGGATGTGTAACATGCTTCCAGTTCCCTGCAGAGATTGCGCAACAGCTGGGTCGGAAATAGACCCTCACCTTGGATAAGTGGTAGCAGTGATTGCCAATTCATGAATGAATCCTTTTTCGATAACATTTTAATTTCAAGTTTGTTAATAAACTAGTTAAAACATATCATTAATAACTGGTGAATAGTTATTGTACAGAGTAAATAAAACTAATATCAATATTTACCTAATAATTATAAAATACATTTTATTAATAAATGACTTTTTGCCTTCATGGCCTTGCAAGGTGTTAACCTTCCTCTACGCCTCAACATCTTGATAGTGAAGAGCAGTGAGGCTGCAATACCAAAATTGCGCACATCATTATACAGGCCTCAGGTTTAAGTACAGGTTATACAAGTTATTTGAGAATGATGGCACATGTGGTGGAGTCTGTCTCACAGTCCAGCATCACTCTCTGACAGTTTGATTTAACCACAAACTATCACACTGAAATTTCAATATTGGGCTCGACATGCTATTACTAATTAAATAATACTCTCTTCACTTTAAAGTCCATAGACATCAGAGGTGACAGCAACTTATTCAGAGACATTTCTTATCCAAATAATCTGAATTATTTACAGATAAATCTATCACCTGTCTCCTGTTAGATGTTTATTTCATGGCTTGTTGTATTCTCATTCACATATCATCATCTTTTATTTCCGTTTTCATTTTTAAATTGTCTCTTGATTTTTTATTACATCGTATTACATTTGACAGCAAAAACAAAAACCCTTCTTCAGTCTGCATTTTTTCAGGGCTTAAAGGTATGTGATTGTGAATTAAGACAGCGGTCCTGACATTATTGAAAACTCTGTCTCGGACGCTTCTACTCATGGAAAATCTGGCAACCTCGGACGCATGAACTGCACAAATGTGATTAGCATAATCTGAATGGCGCACCCTGTGCTTAACCCATCTCCGAATAAACTTAACCCCATAACGTTTGGACTTAAGTCGCCGACTCTGAATAGATATAATTTTAATCAGAATTTTTAATTTTCATGATTCTCAATCACTCATTGCTAGAATTGCAAGAGTGATTCATTGCAAGAATCATTGCTGATTCTTTGACATTTTAATTTCTCACCTTAATCAAAGCTATGACTTCAAGGTGTTGCGAAGACCATTAGCAATCTTAATAATGTACATATTTTTATTTTGATTATATATATATATATATATATGTTTATTATCTTTGTCTTGATCTGACATGCAAAGCATATACTACCAATGACATTATGGCTAAATGATGTGAATAATCAGCAATTAAACAACGCTGCAAATGTCATTCATTCCTGGACTACCATTATTAATGGAATGGAAAGAGCCATAAAATGGGTAGTTATATAGAAAAAGTGACCATGTAAAACTGAAAGCGTGGATTCGTGTAGTGGCCTGAATTCAAAGTTATTTTTCTGGACAATTGTCTGTTTGTGGTGTGAGAGGAATCAGTGACAACACTCACTCACCACATACTCATCAGGAATTGTTGTGAACACCATGAAATGGAGTGAACACACGTAATAAAACTGAGATTAGTCATCTGGGATGCTGAATCTCTGTCTTTGCTAAGAAACACTTATGTGCCTGCTGGTGTCATGTTTATTTTCCCATCTCACTCCGTCCCAGGAGTCTTTGTCTCTTAATGGTGCTACTAGCACTTGCACTCTGAGAACAGGATGGGCCTTTTCACTACGAACACGGACGATGCAGGGAGTATGAGTGGAGGTCTTCTCTTTACTCCACTGCCAAATTATATTATTACTAGATTAAAAGCAACATTTCATACTGAATTATATTTTGTAGCAGAAATGGGTGAGGTATGATCATGGAAGGGAAGGATTCGTTCATGTATTATTCATTACAATTGGTCTGGAAAAATGGCTTGTACTTTGTGTTAGAAAGCCCATGTTCTGTGTATATTTACAATTTCAAAACTGTGACATTTTAACTAACGATCTGACACACAGCTAAAAATTCCCTACAGCAGCGAAATTCACTGACAAGGTAACAGCTTTCAAACACCTGGACACATCAGCAAGAAAGTGGAACTGTGTTGCTTAATAGGCATTTATAAGTTTCCTGTAAGCTGTAACAAATTAATTACACTCAACGTGGCATGATGTTAAAAAAAATATTAAGTGTTTTATTGCTCTTCCACCACAGCAGGTTGCCAGTGCTATCATTTTTTTTTTATTTATAAAAATTTACATTTAATCAATAATGCAGAACATCCATGAAATTACTTCACTTACATTATAACAGCTATCAGTTATTCCCTTAGTAGTCTTTTTTTTCTCTCTCTCATGAACCAAAAATGCAACTTCTTATGTTAAGGAGAAACTGTAAAAACCCAAATTGTTCTGTCCTGAAAGCTTGACAGAAAGCTTAAAATACAGCTTCATACTAAAAATACTAAAAAAAAAAAAAACATCTCACAGAAACCTTACCATATCAACAGTTACCCTTTATTTAAAAAAAAGATTCATTTATGAGGAGCATCTGTCATACAAGTCCCCGTGTAATTTGTTACTATAGAAACAATAGTGGATACAAATAATCACTAATGGTAATATTGATTTCCCAGTAATTCACAAAATATTCAATTCAGTATTTTTTAGTGTACATTTATGACATATAATCCTGATCAGGTTCATTTCCAGTATCAAGTTGTAACACTACAAAAAGTGAAAAGTTCAAGGGGGTGAATACTTAGGCATCTATCCAAGGCACTGTGATTTAATATTTTACTGTTTTCATTAACAGAAAAAGGTGAAATGTTAAGGTAAATGTAATAGTTTGCTGCACTTTTTCTTATTTGGTGAAACTTGTTATTTATGTAGAAAAAATGTCTCCTGTTTCGTTTTTTAAAAATTCTCAGATAAAAAATGAACCATTGGCTCAACCTCAGCTCTAGTGTAGTGGCTCAGTGTACTCATGTTTCTTTTTTGTGCCTGGTCTTTTCTGCTACTTGTACCTGGCTTGCACAGTCTCTCCTCTCTCTCTCTGTCTCTGTCTCTCTCTCTCTCTGTCTCTCTCTCTCTTTGCTGCAGAGCTGTCTGCCTGTCGTCTGTCCTACGTAGCACTCTCACAGCGAGTCTCTTCTCCATACGCCCAAGCGCACACACTTTCATTCTCAAGGCTATTTACCTGCTTCTGCAATGCTGCATAGAGGTAAATGAGGTGTGTATATGTACGTGACGGAATGATAGAGAAAGACAGAAAGGCCTAGAAGAACTTGTGAAGAAAGTGGGCTGCGCCATCAGAGCTACCCAGCAACACAAACAAGGCTTGAGTCATCCTGGTGTTTGTGTCAACCTTCAAATCCCTTGTGAGGGGATGGAGACAGGTACGGAGGGGGCACACGTCCTCTATGAGAAAGAGTGGCATGGACGTAGGGGCAACTGGCTGAAAGGGCACTCTAAAGACTGTGAGGAAACAACAGTTCATGCAGCAGTGTGTTGTGTGTCTCGCTGTAAAAGAGGAAAGAATTGGAGGCAAACTACCTAAACATCTTATCACACAAAGGAACAATGCTGCTTTTCAGGTGCCTGGTGATTTGATATGTCTGAGCACTGTTGCTTTCTTGACGTTAAAGGTATTTGGAAACCTGTGTCAAAGGTGAAAATGCCATTGCTTTCCTCTATGCACTCCAAGAGATAATGGGTTGGTGTCTGAAAACAGAATGGCTGAAAGCCTGTGACTTTGTGAACTGCTGGTTTGTCGAGCTGAAATCTGCGAGAGCGAATACAACAACATTAGCTGTGGTTTCTTTTGCGCTGCATAAGGGTCGGCTGTGAGGGCTGAGCATGAGACTTGGACCTGTCTGATAATCTCTGGCAAAATTTATGATGCTCTTAATTATATAATGATAGAATGTTAGCTAAGTAAAGCTCTTCCTGTTTTGATTTCCCCTTATGGGGAACATCAACACACTCCAACCAGCAGGCACTGATGTAAACCAATGTCGATGGTGCGGACATTCAACTATGGTTTGCGTAATTCCTTACTTACAAACATTCTGATATACAACATTCTAACATGACAACAGTTACCATTAATGATCAGTTCATGGGGTGCCACAGTGGTGTAGTAGTTAGCCCTGCCACCTCACAGCGAGAAGGTTCTGCTTTCAACCTTGCGGCTGACCGGGGGCCTTTCTGTGCGAAGTAAGCATGTGCCTGGGTGGGTTTCCTCTGGGTGCTCAGGTTTTCTCCCGCATTCCAGAAAGACATGCAGATTAGGCTAAATAGCTACTCTGAACTGCCCAAACGTGCGAGTTGTTGTTTGTCGATGTGTTAGCTCTGCAACAGCCTGGTGACCTGACCAGGGTGTACCCCACATCTCTCCCAAAGTCAGCTGTAATTGTCTCCACGACCGTGATGGATAAGCGGTATAGATGATGGATGGATGAAATGATTAGTTCATGGCTATAAATAAGACAATTAGCAGTCATTATGTTTGTTTCATTGTGGCACTTCATGTTAACAGCCACAGACTCAACAGGCAAGACATTTGAGATTTGAAATTGAAACGGTGTGTCACGTCATCCTCAGCTCCTGAAACTACATTACATACCACTATCCACTTCCACAGCAGACTGCATTTCCCACAACACACAACTGCAGACTCTGCCACAGGATCAGCCAGTTGAGTAATATCCACAATCACTGTCTTCAGAATGATAACTACACATTCCTGTAGACAATCACAGCTTCTCATTTAAACAGCTGGAACTTTCATTACAACATAGTGAAGTCTTGCTGCTAGTGATGATTCCACGCCTGCTGTTTATTTGTATACTCAACCAAATCATGACCTTTGTTCATTTACTCATTTTGATTTGCGCTTTGTCGACATTGCAAATTGCCTGACTAATTGCTCGTTTTTTGTTTTGTTTTTTTACATAGATTTGTGGGCTCGCCCTCCTGGTTTGTTTGCACAGTGGACCCTGCATTTGCATGTAACTCTGGGAAATGCATGATTCATGGGAAAATAAACACATTCTGACCTGCCCATTGTTTCATCATTGACTTGTCAAATCAAACAAGTGAAGGTAAAATGAATAAAATGAAAATCTGTGAAAAATCTGTAACGTTGTAACTCTGTAGCTAGGTTCTGCTCTGATTAGTTGCCTTCAGGTAATTAATTTCCATAAATGCTGTGAGAGTGGCAGCAACAAGCCACAACAGAGGAACAGACAGAACCCAAGATGGTCCATGTTTTGAAAACTAGTCACTGAATCACAGGTTATTTTTCACTGAAATACTTTGCTGTGTTCGCATCCAGAACTCAGTCTGCCAGTTGATAACCCTTGGACTATGGCTTAATCCATGACGTAAGTTGTATTTAGAGCAAGACTGATCCATCTACTATTAACCTCTGAAATAATGCTTTTCTTCATCAAGATTAAAGTTTATAAAGTAGCAACAAACCTACAACCTCAGTTACTTCAAAAATGACTTCCAAATATCCTACCTGTAATTCACATACAAGGTTTGGTTGAAATCTCAATCATTTACAAAAAAAAGGCCTTCTGGTCCTGGTCAAGGTCACAGTGGCTCCAGAGCCTAAAGCTTAAAGCTTGAATGCACCCAAATGGTAATCCAGTCTATCACCAGCTCCCATCCACAGAGATTCACACACACATAGGTGCAAACAAGAAAAGCCAATCCACCTACAAGCATATTTTTGGCATGTGGGAAGAAAATGTAGGGTTTAAAAGACACCCATGAATCTGTAAGATCATAACCTCCACCAGACAGCAATACCTGCAATTCAGTTGCTACTTATCTGCTTATATGTTTACAATTATTCATTTTATACATACATTTATTTTAAAATTTGCAGAGGTAAGAGTCTTACTTGATGGAGCTACAGTGGTTTTCTGGCATTGCCTTTGACCTCACATCCTTTCTGCATAGCCTTACCTACTGAGCCACATCTGAGGCTCCTCGATGTGTCAGTGGAGGGCTGGTGATATGGACTTTATGTGGATACACAATCAAACACCGCTGCAGCTATACACAGAGGTAAACTCAGAGTGAATAGAATGCACACACCGATATAAATCTTTACTGCTCGCTGGGTTTGTTTACAGCAATTTCCTATCTGCTGTTCTGAGCCTAAAGTGAATTGGACATAAATAAATTGACCCTGCAGCAATGCAAAATAAAGCTTCTAGCTATAGTTAGATGTCATACACAGTCACGAATGAAAAAAAAAAGATCAATTTAAAGATGATCTCAATATGGGTGTAGAAGAAGATGAAGAACCCTTTATTTGGCTAATATACATTGCAGCACAGTGAAATTCCCTTCTTCGCATGTCCCAGCTTGCTTGGAATCTGGGGTCAGAGCACAGGGCCAGCCATGATACAGCGCCCCCGGAGCAGTGAGGGTTAAGAGCCTGGCGGTGCTGAGGCTTCAACCCTTGACCTTCTGAGCAGTATGCCAGAGTCTTAACCATTGATCCACCATTAAAAAATGTGTGGTTAATAATAATACTTCTTGAAGCAAAAAGAAATATGCAAATCTTTGTGCCAAAACCATTGGAAAAAGATTGATGAAACTGTGCTCACTGTAACCTTGGATTCCTGTTCCTGGCTGACAGGCGTGGAACCTGATGTAGCCTGCTCCTGTTGTAGCCTGTCTTCCTTAAGGTGTTCTGAGATGCTTTTCTGCTCATCATGGTTGTAAAGAATGGTTAATGGGGTTACCACCGCCTTCCTGTCAGCAAGAACAAGTCTAGCCATTCTCCTCTGACCGCTCTCATCAACTCATCTCATCAAGGCATTTCCACTTTCAGAATTGCTTTTTTTTTACACCATTCTGTATAAACAGATAATACCCTTGTGTGTGAAAATACCAGGAGATCAGCAGATTCCGAAACACTCAAACCAGGCCATCTGGCAACATGCCACACTTAACGAAGTCATTGATGTTCTGATGTTTCCATAGTGAGTTCATTTAAATTCCACACTTTCCAGGCTTGTCTATAAATGCTAAATGCAACTTGGTGCATAAATTTAAAACCTAAATAGAATGATCAACTATAGTGTTAGCACTTAATGACCTCAATCCAAAAGGGGGGGGGTGGGGTGGGGCAGGGGGCGGATGCGCCCTCATATCGCCCCTCAAATTGAGTTCTGAGTAGAACATCAATTCGTATATTGACAATCAGAGCAGTGATGCAGGCGAGTCCATACATGGAAATGACTTTCCTAATAATATTGGTCATATAGTATTCTCTTAAAGGGCTTCACTTTGATTTAATAATTTAAATAGGGAGACAGCATGTATGCATCAGCAATGAGACACTGCCAGTAATATCACAAAACTCATCTTATCTCTTAGCACCTAAAAATCCAGTGAAATTAGCAAAACTGATGTTGTTCCGAACAACGTGAAACAAAATTGTGGCACATATTGCTGTTCTAATGCCTGACAATGTTGAGTGAATAATTTAAAGTGGGAGCAGTGGCAGTTCAATCTCACGTCTGTGGCGAGGAACATACAGAGAAGAACAAAAATGCAATTTCGTTTCTTTCTGAGAACAGTGTTATGGCTAAAAACCCCAGCAGTCCTTCATGATGAACACAATACATGTTGCTGTTCTCAGGGTATCAGGATGCAACTGTGTTGTTGTTTCGACTCTGGTTTTAATGTGAAACAAACAGTATTAAATTTGTGCTTTTCAGGACAGCTCGAAAGGTAGCCAGCGAATACCTATTGGATGATGCCGTGGCTGAATTTCAGCAAACGGCGCCCCCTAAACATCTGTTGTTTCCAGAATTGTTTTCCAGCCTATACATACAACACTTCAACATCTCAACTTAAAAATATTTCACAAAAAAAATGTTGAAATGCTGTGATTTACTTTAGAATTATAAATAAATGTCCTGTCTTTCTTCCAGCAAAAGTTAAGAATGAATTCCAACTGTAAACTCAGTGTTCATGCTCCACATAAGCATTTTTAACAATCATACCTACAGTACTGTGCAAAAGTCTTAGGCACCCTATTTTTTAATACAAATTTCATTATACATATTTATTTTATGAATTTTGCATTACTGAGTTACTACAAAAAACATTTTAGCTTTCCGAATATTACTTTTCTTAAAAATAGTTTGTACTTGAAAAATGTTTGTATGTCAGTAAAGAAAGCAACATATTACATAAAAGACCACTTTTAAGACAAAAAACTCATAATGAAGGCTCCAGAGTTTTGCTGCAAAAAAAGAAACAGGCGTAACGGTCAAAGTCTCCAGAAGAACTGTAGCAGATGCTCAATAAAACTTACCGCTCATTTCTTAAGAAAACTGCACAAACTGTACATGAGACTATGAATTTAACAAAAAAACTAAACAAAAACAAAGGGCTGTCACACCAAACTCTGACGTTTGTTTAGTTTATTACGGTTTACTGCACATTGTAGTATTTTTCTTAATTATTTTTGAAGTCATCTTTACTTTACAGCCTTTCTTTGCACTTTGCAAGACTTTTGCACAGTACAGTATAACTAAAAAAAAAAGAAGTAGTGGTCATCTTTTCCACAGTTTGTATAATTCATACAGCGTGATATCAAATTAAATCACGCTCAATTACCAAAAAAAAGGGTCAAACTAGTCGACATCCCCACATCAGTGATTAATCAACTAACCAGTCTATGCAACTCCAACTATAGACAGTATTTAGATAACGTCAAGCGATGTAATAATTGTTAATAATTTGCATATAACAGAATCTTTAAATTGTCTTGTTTCAATTTTGGAGGTAATCAGATTTTAATACGTTAAAACTTTCCTACTGGTTAAGACATTCCCGCTTCCGATACCCAAAGTTTTCAGATTTATAATTTTTTAAATTAGTCAAATTTTCGTCTTTTAAAGCTTTATCCCTGACCACCTCTGCAAATTCAAGCAAGCATACTTTTAAATTAAAGGTGAGTTATGATTTGGAGCAGAGTGAGGAAATTGCTTTGATTGGAGCTGAAGGTACATGACATGAAGAGCTCTGTGATGGTGTTGCTTCCAGAGGGAGCACCATTTTCTTTCTGGCTTACAAATAAACATGCCATCAACCTGGTTATTTAGCAAGAAATGTCCCTAAACCACAGGGAATAAAAATAAGCAACAGTTTCTGTTATGAAATCATTTGTAATGGATGATTTTGTGGCATCCAGGTACTGACTTCAGGGTGACATAGAGTCTCTAAATAAGAAACCATAACATCAATTTTTCACTCCATCTCCTCATTAACAATGAAACTATTTTCCTCTGCACCAGGTCTTACTACCAGGCTCACAGTGACAGAGAGGAAAAAAACAACACATTCCTCTGGGGGGTTTCAGGAGAGCTGGGGGCACATGGACAAACAACCAAGCTTCCCACTGTATGATGCATATTCCACCCAGGGGTGAGGGAACTGGAAAAAAAAAAAGCCTGCAGTTCAGGTGGGGACTGTTACTGCAGCAACGTGCCAATCCAAAGCTCAGAGTGCTGCCTTGTTTGGAAGCGCTCGTCAAACCTCTCGGAAAACATCTGCGTCTTCGAAAACGCAACGCATGATGCACAGAACCATCAATTTAGTGAAACTCTAAGCTCTACATGAAAGAATTAGGACAGGAGCGAACTGATGCTTCCAGATAATTCTGTGTATTAACACACTGTACAGTAAGCTATAGGAGACTCGGTCTCGTTTCACTCTCTAATGGTTGCTAGGTTACAAACTGGGACGTGGCTTGACACATACTAGGGGGCTGCTGCTGATTTCATCAGTCTCCCATCTGCACGATATGAGATGCGTCTTTTTTTCTTCGACATCTTTTTTACTTGTCCCTGCTTCACAAAGAAGAAAATCACTTGCATGCGAATTCACAAAGTTTTTAATTTGAGTCATGACATTTTTTGGAGTCACGTTATTTTTCAGCCGTGCTTTCTCAAACACGCCTATTGACATTGCGGGCAATCATTTAAATCAGGAGCGCTTCCTGCTTCACACTGGTGTTTACTATTTATGAGAAACAATATCGGTAAATTTAATCAGCAAGGCTGAACTATTTTATCAGCATCATCTATTTGTTAAAATGCCATTTCAAGGTAGCCCAAGAAGTGGAGCACAAGTCTGTAGTACTAGCATCCTAAACTCTTCATTTTATTTTGCAAAATCCATGCAAAATATCCTCCAGAGCACCAAGCCTCCCTAATAACAAGCAATCTGAGTTCATAATTTCTTAATGAGCAAGGAAGAGCTTCTCTCCTATCTGTTCCATATGTCTTTCTCTTTCTTCCTTCCTCTAACTTCAGAAAATGTCAGCCTGCATTCCCGGTTCGCTCCCTCTGTACTCGCAGCTGTTTAAAGGAAAACTCCACCCTGAAATATTTGTAATGTTTTTAGAGGTTCTGGTGCTATTTTGGTAGTTGGTGTAGTATTTTCATTGTTCCTGTGAGAGGTTAATGCTTGTTTGTTGCACCGGCATCACAGTGGGCGTTTAATAGAAAAAAATAATCAGTTATCTCAAACATAAGGGACAACAGTCAGATTAGGTATTAAAAAACACAAGAGCAAGAGCTTCTTTCTAGTGATGTTCAATGTCAAATGAATGAGCCAATATAGGACTTGTGGAGACATTGGTGCAAACACTGGACTCAAAGTATCAGAATGACACTGTGCTCCTTTATGGCATAGACTCGGCTTATCTAGTCAGCGATCTAAGAGATGATAAGCACAATGGCACCAATTGCAGTATTATAATAAAATTTGGAAGCTTTTGGAGCTGATCTGTTTGAGCAGATTGTACAAAGTGCTAGGCAGGCTAACGCTGGGATCAGACTACACAATATTTTTGTCTTTCGTGATGATTACAGATAAGGCAGTCACAGTGCCGTAGATTCTTGCTGTGTCTTGCTTGGGAGACTGGCAACACTACAAGTTTGACCCTGACCAATTATTGTTCATGTCCATATGTCGTCGAGGAAGGTCAAGAAATTTTCAATCATGGCTACAGAAGGAATGTCAAGGAACATGTCATAGGAGTCGTCAAACTAGGCGAGAAAAAAAAAGGAAAAAAAAAATGCTACAATTTTCGCCGGGGTGTCACGGGACGTCCCAGACGCCACATCGCTGCTCTTCAATTGTGTCACACTACAAGGCCTGGTTGTCGCTTCTGACATTTATACTAGAGCCCTGATGCTAGGAATTTGCTGGCCACTACAAAATCATGCTGAAATCATATATTCTGATCCTGGCGTAAAGAATTAAAGTGCTGCTGCATCACTATATATACGTAGAGATGAAACACAGGTTAAATCCCACTGGTGCCACTATCAAAAGGCATTTTGGGTAACGTAGGATGCTATTAGCCAAAGTGAAAATAGACGAACGTTTTCAAAGACAGGAGTTAAAACTAAAAAAGTCAACTGATTAATTGCTTGAATACGCAGGGTGGATTTTGTTTTTTCCGTTAGAAGGAAATAATAACATGGAGCAGAGGAAAAACAGCGGAGTAAAGAAAACCTACAATAATCCATGGCTTTTCTTTATACATTCTTCCAAACAATATGTGATCATAAACCCTACCTGGGTTGACAGTGTTTAATTAAACCATTGTCCTTCCACTATGCTACTGTTGTAATTGCTTTTGAGCACTGACAATATTGCTGTTTGTCCACCATTCAAATTATAGCATGTAATTAATCTAACCAACTCAAAGTGGCCTTTTTCTGCTAGAATGGTAATGGAGCTGAAGGGCGACTGCCCACTTTTTCAGCACCACAGGTTCATTACCTGCAGAGACATTACAGAAAATTCTTAAATAAAGAGTTTAAAATGCTGAACCAAACCAACCTCCTATAGATGAACTATGACCTTATAGCAGTTACTGAAATGTCACATTAAAAGGCATAAAACTGTTTTCATAATGACTTTATATTTCAATGTATAGTGCTAGGCAGAAGTATTAAGTACAAACATGCTTCTTCAAAAGTATTAACTCAATTACTGTATTGAACAGTAAACTGTAAAACAACAAATTAAACAAAAGAATCAAGTCATAATTAGCCTTTGCAACTAAATCTCCAGAATGAAAATCTACCCGACTGACTGACCAATTGATTGAGCGATTGATTGTTTAATAACTCTGATTGCCCATTTCTGGAAAACTTTGTTTTCACAATAACTAAAATAACGTTTTTTTCCCTTATCTTGTACAGTGATAAGGTCATAGTTTACTTTATACCTAAGTGAGGTTACTGTTTATAGCTGCATTGATATAACTTATCTTGCAGACCTTCCACAACATTAGATGTAACTATAAAATTGTAATTGCTGGACAATCCCTGTGGTATAAGAGGACTAACTCCCTCCCCTTCCCCTGTCATGCATTACTTTCCTCTGACCACACACCCGAAAGTGCTTTAGTCCTTACCTAACTGCGACCGAGTTGCCAGACCTTATGGTTAAAAGGAAAGCATGTCTATATTCAGCAATGTTATCCTGTATTACATCATGATCATTATTACGATCATCATCATAATATGATTTATATTTCCTTCAAATTACAGTATTGAAGCTCGGCTTCACTTTCCATTCACTTCTTTCCCCTGAGACCTTCAGTTTAATCTTGGCTACAATCATGAATGACTTGTTGCTTCCAAAAGCTCACTGTTTAGCCCAATTAGGAAATTTGATTAACAGGGACCTTCAAACACGAAGTGCAAAAACGGAGTTGCTCATCTGGTGCTGTGTGCATCATGCACTTGTTGCAAACCTCACACACACACATGTATATTAATATTTAATATATAATATATAATATTAATTAATATTTAATATATAATATATAATATAA
>JAQQZU010000011.1:4997318-5024544 GCA_030068025.1 Parauchenoglanis punctatus
TATATATCACATATAGTACTATGCAAAAGTCCTAGGCAGTTCCATTTTCATATATATATATATATATATATATATTTATATATATATATATATAAACTGGAACACTGAAGATTGGAAAAAGGTGATCAGGTGATATTTTTCAGTCCAGTTTCAGGATTCGTGACATCCATGACATAACGTTCATGCTTTTGTATTGTGTTGATTCGCCATGTTTGCGACCATGAAGTCAAGCCAGTGCACAATAATTCCTGTTTTTTTTCATACCTCATTGTTTCATGGGAATTTTGAATGATATGCAAAAAGATCATGCCTTAAATAATAACATTACTAATTCTTCTACTACTGTCTGGCATCCACAGAAGATCTTAAAATGATCAGTTTGATTGTACAGATGACTCAGCAATTTTATTTAGCATATTTAATCATCCCTAAATTAGCAACTCATAATTCCTGCCTTGGCCACTGGTAGAAATGGTGTGGATGGTGTACCAAATAATGGTGTGAAGGTTCTCTGTGCATAGATTTGCACCTAGTAAGGAGTCAGAGGTGAGATTAAAAGGTGCTGAAAGCTGTAGGTGCCTTGAAGTCACAGTACACTCAGATAGTTCAGCTGGAGTGTGGAGGAACCTAAGAAGTCTCCCGTGAAATGACACCATGATCACAGAGGTGCAAATGTCTCTGTCAATTATGTCTCTGTTGCTGATGATTCAGAAGAATTCTCAAGCATTCCTTCCAAACACCAGGTGCCCGGCGGAGTGGCTCCAAAAAACAGAGAGAAAGGTCTTTGCAACCGTGATGAATACGAACACTAGTGGAAAGGAAAAGGAAACGATAAGCTGAAGAATTGTAAAATTGCCCAAGACCCTTGTCTTTCTGGTGCATCTGCAATTTCTTTTCTGTGACAGGAAAAAAACAATAAGCCGGGGCCAAAACTTTGTTTTTCTGCAGGCATTCCATCCCAATGATTACATCTAGTCTGGGAGGGGAAAAAAAAAAAAAGAGTTCAGTACAGTACATATTCTCCAGAATATGCTGTGAGAAATGGAGAACCCAGAACTGAATTTATACTCTATAGATCTGACTGAGCACGCACTTAAAAATAACAGGGTTGCAGCAAGGCTGAAATTAGGCTGGAGAAATATACAGAATGGAAAATAATGAGAGAAGCTGAGAGGCACAAATCCTGACCCAGCCACTCAAAGGAGCCATAAAAGCAGCACAACAACAACGGACCCTAAATCATCGTGTCAATGCAGCAAAGTGCACAGGAAACGCTTCAGAGCATAAAAATGGCTATAAATTAGAGCGAGCAAAGGTAAGAGAGCTGAATCAAAGGCTTGCTAGGTTATTGATACTCTTCTGGGTTCAAGTTATTTCTGCTGTTAATATTAAATATTGGAGTGAGGACACTTGATCTGCCTCTAATTTGCCATCTCTCTACTCTTTAACAACATTTAGAGAAAATATGATACATATTCATATATTCATGTACAGGTTTATTATGTGTTTAGATATAGAAACAGTTGGATGTTCTATTTACTCTCCGTCTATTATTTAAGCCACAATCCGAAAGCAAAAGTGATCCATTTGCATCTTAATATGGACAACTTCAGACTCATGCAGCAGTCAACCCGGATGCGAATAAAATCCGCCTGGTGTAAGGCCATTCACTCTAATGGAAGGAGAGGCGGTATGCAAAAAAGGGATTCACAACCACCTCTTGTGATTTTGCTTCACGCCAAGTTGTATCACACGTTTAGATCACCAAATACAGCCCACTGCCTTGCTTCATTCGGCCCACACAAACCTGAACATTTCTTTTTAAACAGTCAGTAGTACCTACTACTCACTCCACACTAGACCAGTAATATTGCTGATTCACACCAGAGTCGTGGCGTAGCGACCGCCCGCGTTCCGCACACACACACACAGCACTGTACAGCGTGCATGGCCTCACATCTCACAATGCTGGTTAAAATCTATGCCTATCTGCAGTGTTTGATGCAAGTCAGACCTGTATCTAAAAAAAAAGATTGAGAAAGATGTTGGGTGTTGGTGTGATTCACTGAATGACTGCAAATCCAAAAGACAAATGGGAGGCTAAGGACATGGATATTCTTAGTATGCAAGCTGGTGTCAATCCTTCTTATATCTTTTCTTATCACTATGTTACCATTATAAAATCTATATTTTTCCGTATTTGGTTTAAAACAAAAACGGAATAAAGCAGTATAAATGGGGACTGTAAGGATGATTGTGGCTTCATAGTGGAATGGAAAAAATGGAACCTAAGGACCTTTAGGATTTAATTAAACTATAGGTGAATAGGGTCTTTAAAAAAAACTATGGTTATGATAATCATTTTGTTACAGACAATTATGACTGCTGTTTTTTCTCAATATATTTTAAGGTCACAGGCACCCTATAGTGACTGCATGTTTCTTCTTCTTCTTCTTCTTCTTCTTCTACTATTTCCACAAAAGGAGTTTGTGGCAGCCCATAAAGCATTTTGTACATTTTAATAAAATTTGGTACAGTTATAGAGAACAGTGTCAGTTACCTTCACAGCAATTTTAATGCATGCTATTCAAGCCCCCTAGCGCCATCAACAGGGCAAATTTAGACACAGTACTGTGCAAAAGTCATAAGCATAGGCAAAAACAAAAAAATGCTGTAGAGCAAAGATGCCTTCAAGTATAATTAAATTAAAGGTTTCTATATTAAAAAATATACTATCAAGAGCAGTAAACAGAACTAAATGAAACAAAGTTAATATTTGGTGTGACGACCCTGATTTGTACAGCTTTATAAGGAAATGCGCCGGTAAGCCACAGCTCTTTTGGAGACTTTGACCGTCACGTTTGCTTCCTGTTGCATGCAAAATCCCTGGAGCCTTCATTAGGTTTTCTGTCTGAAAAGTGGTCTCTCCTGTAATATGCTACTTTCTTGAAAACAAATCTCTTTAACATTTAAGTTGGTGCTGGAACACTAATGTGTTACAATAATAACGTTTACAATATTAACATTTACAATAATAATTGATATTAGAACTAAAAGAAATTGCATTTAGTCATGCAAATAAGATTTCATCTACAAATTGGAATAAATTAAACTGTAAACATTCATACTTTAATAGAATCTAAAATCTTGTCTGTGGGTAGAATGATAGAATTACTATTCATTGCGAGGACACGGTTCAGATGATAAATCACTTATCTGGCGTTTAATAAAGAAATAACATACACTGGGATTTTTGGTAAAAAACCATTATAAATACAACATTTCTTGGAATGTCCTTTGTAATAAGCTTCTAATTGTTGACGTATGTAAAATTTCATGAACAAAGGTATCGTAGAAACTGAAAAAAGATTTATTGACTTAACTAAGCATTATTTTATGTTTCTGTACTATTAAGTGTGGTTTAAAGGTTATAATAGAAACTGACATGTACATGTGTTAGTAAGATATAACCTGATATTAATATCAAGAAACAAGTTATATGACATTTAAGTGGAGCTTAAAGTTTCAAATAATGTGGCCATGAGGGGAGAAAAACACTAAATTAACCACATCATGGCTGAGTTTTTATTACTATAGTCTGAATAGGAAGGATGAAGATGTAATTTATCCAAAAATCCCGAACCATCCAACATCTTGCGAGGGAATCGATCTGTTTCGTCTCAATGTGAATGATCCTTCAGTGTCAGAATACAAGAGGCCTGCAGTCAGGATCGGGGGAATGATGTGCAGACAGGATCTGGGGAATGATGTTCACCTCATTCTCAAGTCAAAATAATCCCCTTTCCCCACTGGAGTCAGGGAGGTAGTCAAACACGGCAGCGAGTCCCCTCGTGAGTAAGAATGAATCACACTAATGCCACCAGTATTATCACTGCTGCTTGTGCTCGCTGTGCACTCGTTTATCTGTGAAATTGTGTAATCCTTAGAGAGATTGCCAAGAATAATTTTATTATCTCTCTAAATAGCAAAATGAGCTGTAACCAGTACTTGTAAAGCTCAAAGCCCGCGTCCTGCCAAATGTTTTTTAAAAATAAACGAGGAACACTTTCACAAACGTAACTAGGCTGTTTACGAAAAAAAATCAAAAAATCAAAAAGGGAAACCTTCGGCTTCGGTTGTCTGCAATTATTGAATGAAGGATGTGGCACGGCAGCACTTTCACAGCGGAACAAACAGAAGAGATCGAATGGTCGTGGATGTTAAGGCTGGTGTCCTGATAACGGCGCGTCTGCGTGAGCATGTCTTCCAGAGCTATGAGGGAGGACTGCATTCTGGGCTGTTCTTTACTCTGTCCTAGGAGACGTGAGTAGGTGGATTGCGCAAATCAGACCTAAACGCTAAGACGGGGGACGCACACCTCTCCCACTGCTGCTTCTGATGCCTAGCACCATCCAAACACACACACGCACACATGCACACACACACACACACACTCCTCCCGTCGTTCTCCAGTGATTACCCGACACTAGTAAATTCAGCTCTCAAGTGCTCTCCTGTACTGTCACATATCTCCTGAAGGTTAAAGCAATATTTTTAAAAGTATATTTAAAAAAGAATGAAGTCGATGAAAATAAATGTCTGGTCTTTCATGGTTTTTGAGAGCAGAAAAGGGGCACACAGTGTCAGAGATGTTAACACGAATCTGCATGTTGTTCATAATACTTCCTGCAATGAAATGATAGAGAAACAATCAGAATGACAGAAATTGTTGAATAATTTTGTTCCAGGTTTAAAAAAAAAAAAAAAAATGTAAAGGTTTATTTACATCAAATTCCTTACTTACAAACGACTGGACATGCAAGTAATATAGCTGAATGTTGACACTCGTCATCATTAATGTTTAAGCATTAGGAGTCAGTTCAGGGTTAGAAATAGGAAGTGGTTATGTTTTGTTTCATAGTGGCGCTTCATGTTGTCACTCCTGACTAACGCCACAGTCTCTGAGCAGATGAGACACCGCTGCTTTGAATGTGCGGAGAATAAACATATATGCCCCTGTGCATTTGGCTTTAAACATTCTGTGTTTCCTTGTCGACTTTATTTTTTGTCTAGGAAGAGGCCATGTTGTCTCTTTACTGCAATCCATTAAAGTCTGTAAACTTTTTAGTTTTTCCAGATAACAATGCGTGTAAATTAAGCAACAGAGGATCTGCTACATAAGCTGCCATGGTTCATATTCAGATAAGTAGATTTTTTCCCCCAAACACTGATTTGTTCTGCTACAGTATTTTTCAAGAGCTTTGCTGGGTCCACATCTGGCCTGCACTCCCCTGTTACGCACGAATTTGTAACTCAAACGGTGTTTTTGGATGATAAACCATATGTTTAAAGCAGTGCTATGTCGTTCGCTTAATAATTTAAGACAAACCTGGTGTAGGACCACCTTCGACTGTTTCGAACCTAGCAGTCTTATCTCACAGCTCAGCAGCCAACACCATGCAGTATTCTTTCTCCCCGTGTCAGGGTAAATGATGTGAATTAGTTTCTGGTTGAGCTTGAAAGGTCAGAAGCAAAGACTAAAAGAATTACTGGTGTGTGACACCCACACTACGGAGTACATGTGCCAGAGTAATATTTACTCACATTGAAGGAAATTTTACGCTATACAGATTATATTTAAGAAGAGTAACGGTTTCTGTAATTTTGCTCCCACGCTACTAACACATTTTACTCTGAACTCTCAAAATAGAGCAAAAACAAATATTTTTGAGGAAAACTTTTTTCAACTCAATCAGCCAAATTTCTGTGTAGCGAAGCCTCAATCGAAAATCCAGAACTTTACCGACTTATTGTGAGTCAGTGACTGCGAGAGTTAATGAGTCAGTGAGTAAAAGAGTAAATAAATGAATGAGTTAGTGAAAATGAACTCAAAAAGTGGCACAGCCTAAGAAAAGTGGTATGCAGCATCTGCTTTAGAAGCACCCCAATACACAAACCAGGAACTTAACAACTTAATGGAGTTAGTGAGTGAATGAGCAAGTGACTCAAGGGATCAATGAAAGATTACGTCCATGAGAGAGCGAATATGAGAGAATATATGAGAGAGTAAATGACTGCATGAATCAGTGAGTGACTGAGTGAGAAAAGGGGTGAGTGAGTAAATGATAGATTGGATAATGGAGTTAGACTGAATGAGTGAGTGTGTGAGAGAGTGAATGAGTGAGTGAATGAGTGAGTGTGTGAGAGAGTGAATGAGTGAGTGAATGAGTGAGTGTGTGAGAGAGTGAATGAGTGAGAGTGTGAGAGAGTGAATGAGTGAGTGTGTGAGAGTGAATTAGTGAGTGTGTGAGAGAGTGAATGAGTGAGTGAATTAGTGAGTGTGTGAGAGAGTGAGTGAGTGAGTGTGTGAGAGTGAATGAGTGAGTGTGTGAGAGTGAATGAGTGAGTGTATGAGTGAATGAGTGAGTGTGAGAGAGTGAATGAGTGAGTGTGAGAGTGAATGAGTGAGTGTGTGAGAGTGAATGAGTGAGTGTGTGAGAGTGAATGAGTGAGTGTGTGAGAGAGTGAATGAGTGAGTGTGTGAGAGAGTGAATGAGTGAGTGTGTGAGAGAGTGAATGAGTGAGTGTGTGAGAGTGAATGAGTGAGTGTGTGAGAGAGTGAATGAGTGAGTGTGTGAGAGAGTGAATGAGTGAGTGTGTGAGAGAGTGAATGAGTGAGTGTGTGAGAGTGAATGAGTGAGTGTGTGAGAGAGTGAATGAGTGAGTGTGAGAGAGTGAATGAGTGAGTGTGTGAGAGAGTGAATGAGTGAGTGTGAGAGAGTGAATGAGCGAGTGTGTGAGAGTGAATGAGTGAGTAAATGACTGCATGAATCAGTGAGTAACTGTGAGTGAGCTGAGGCATGAGTGAGTAAATGACAGAGTGAAACAGTGAGCTAATGCGTGTGTGAGTGAGAGGGAGTGTGTGAGTGAAGGTGTGACTGAGTGAATGAGTGCATGAGCAAACTAGAGTGAATAAATGACATGGGAATAAGAGAGTGAGTTAGTAAGTGAGTAAGAGTAAACGAGTGAGTGAGAGAGATTGAGCAAGACTGTGCGTGAGTAAATGTGTGACAGTGAATGAGTGCACGAGTGGAATGAGGGAATAAATGGCATGGGAATAAAAGAGTGAATGAGTGAGTGATTGAGTAAGGGAGTGAGTGAGAGTGAGTGAGTGACTGAGCAAGCGGATGAGTGAGAAAATGAACGAGTGAGGGAAATCAGAGCGTGGAGTTTTCCCTGTACATGAGCTAATATTGATTATTAACAGAAAGCAAAACACAATTTTCCCTGTGTGTAGCTCATTCTAAACTCAATCTGTCTTTCATTGACCTAGTCATTTAAAAAAAAGAAAAATAAAGGAACTATTGACTGTTATTTGGGAGCTGTTACTTGGGAGTTATAAAAAGGATGTTTAGGCTCAATATCTAAAACAATAAAATGTTTGCTAAAACGAAATGAGTTAAATTGTTTACTGTGGTCTTTGTAGGCTAATAGCCTTGAAGAGAATCACATTAGCTGGATGTTTTTTAAGGCCCTGCTATCATTACACACCAGGCCCAATTAAAAACCATACAACTTGCATCTTTTATTGCGCCACATTTCTCATAAAAAGTAGCTTGTTAATTTCCTGAAACTGATTAAAACAACATGCTTCAACAAACCATTACAAATATGCGTTGGCAAATTCTAACTATTTAAAGAATTGCTCCTTTGGTCATGTAAAACTCACAAATCTAATTAGATAAATCCGTTTCATTTGGATTGTGACTAGTAGAAAATGGTGAGTCGTGTTATTGGGTCATAAAAGTGGATAATCATTAGTAGTATTGATAAATAAATATGCATGCTAGGCTTCTCCAAATAAACAATAAAAAACAACAACAAAAACCCCAATGGTGTAGCCTGCTAGCTTTACAGAACAGTATTGATTCACTGCTCAGGAATAGTTTGGCCGAGGTTGATCCTGATCTTCCTGTACATGTATATAAAGAGTGCCCAGGCTTCACGAGTGTGATTTCACCCCTCACAGCTCACAGCACTGATCTTCAGCTTTACTGAGACCTCCGGGTGCAATCCTAAGCGACGCATATGCCTGGGTTCCCTCTCTCTGCTCCGTGTCACATTCAGAGCCAACATCCCAGAGGGTAATCAGTGAGGAGGCTCGCAGGGAACGTCAACAACTTTACGCCTGCACACATGACTACAGTGTGCTACTAAAGCTGTACACATAATGATCATTTAGGAGCCCTTCCTATCCAGTGCTTACAGCACACACCTTGTAACTGCCTGATAGATATAATCTAGGACTGGGTAATGTGGGCGTATAGGTAGGAGATGAAATGCTGATACTGCCAATGCTATTTCGGTGCCTTCTCTTAAAGAGGTTAACAGAAAGAAGAAACAAAAATCGTGACTTTAGTATCACAAGGATCTATCTGGGTGAGGAGCTGTTTTGAGATATCAAAGTTTCAATACTCCAGCTAGCAAAACTGCGTCATATTAAAGTAACTTCACATTTCCATTAGTAAAATTCTAATAAAGCACCTTTTGAACAGATAGATCAAATGCTATTTGGTTTAATGAGGTTCTACGGGGCTGTTTCTTATCATCTCCTAATCTCATCAAGTTACTAATGAACAGGATAAATATTCGGCGTCTATTAAGACCACAATATAAACAATAAGTCCTAATTTTCTCAATTTATCATGTAAGATCCGAACTACAGTATGTACGAAGTTATTCCTAAACTAGCTATTTTACCTTTAATATTTAACAATAATGGAATACAACAGAATATACTTATAACTATGTCAGGTCAGCGATATTTAATGCTAATGTTATCGCATGGTAGCTACAATTGTAGCTTTCTGTTGTGCTGAAGACATCTTAGCAAGTGAAATGATCTTGATTATGGGTACATTTATGTAATATTTCTTATGAGAATAATTATCGATGAAATATAATATTATCCAGCCTGTTTTAACATTTAAAACGGCAAATGTTCTCATTCTCTTGGCAGATCATTTTCTCTACATAGAAATAAATGCTGAAAAACAAGAGTATGTCAAGCTTTATATTAGTAGATTTAATAATCAAATATTTGGTTTACTGGAATCTTATAATAGGAAATAGTAGATCAATCTGATTATGTTCAAGCTATATTCTGTTTTTAAGATGTCACTTGTTTTATTCATTTATTTTACAAATCAATATTCGGAATATCAATGAAAAAGAATATATGTGCTGCTATTTTAAAATGTTGCTGATTCACATTTAAATGGAGAGTGCACTGACTGTTTTTGTTGTCCTGACACACTGCACTAGAGCAAGAGTTCAGCAATAAGAACATAAATTCCTCTTTCCAGCCACTTCCACTAAGACCTTGACAACATCGAATGACACTCCGTCAGTGGAACAACAGAAGTCAAGATAACAAACAGGGAAATATACCAAACATTTATACCATTACCAACATTTATACCATTTGAAAATGGATTTACAAGCCCTAAATTATACATGCATAATTTTTTTTAAAAATGGCTTGGGGTTGCAGAGAACTCATAATGTCCTTTTGCGGTCCTTTGCTTAAAATGTTTGGGAACCCCTAAAAAACCCCACCACAGAAGAATAATATTGTGATAAACAGTGATGCAGTTTAGATGGTTAACTCGTTTTTGACCAAAGTTCCAGACAAAACCTTATAATACTGAGGTCACAAAATGTTTATCATAGTTCCAACAAGCAGCACCACCTGATTGTTTGGTACTACGGACAAGCCCTCCACCCCAGGGTCAAACAGAAAACAATTCAATATCTTGCTCCGTAGTTTGGTGCTAACAGGATTCCTCTAGGTTCTTGATTAAATTGTATTCATTGGTTTTTATCTCAGTGCAGGAGGTCACATGCCACTTCACAGCGACTGCCCAAGCTCCAGTTACTTCTTTTCTTCAGGATCTATATTGTAGAAAATGCCTGCAGGCCCAACAGTAGAGTTCAGAGAATACAAAGGTCATGGTTAAGTGCCCCCTCATTACAGCTCCGTATTCAAGTCTCTGTGGGCAAACAATGAAGCAGTCAGACATAACGCACCATTTTCTCCCACCGATCAATTACTCCTGTTTCTTTCTTCTGCCACCCCCTGAGCGGTGGACGCACTGAGCCCGTCTTGGCAGCATTAATGGGATGCGACTTTCACTGGCGTGAGCCGGCACAGATAATGTCTAATCTATAGCGTGCTTACTGCTCGGCAACAAGGGTGGATCCTGCTGCGCCAATGTAGCCTTCATCCATCATGGCCGTGGAGCCTGGCATTAAGGGAGAATGTGGCACCATGCCCAGTATAGATCACGGCGTGTCCTTCAAGGCTCGGAAAGGACTAGTGTGTGATGAGGACAGTGAATGAAAGAGGCTGCACACCTGCTTTGTATGGCGATTGGCTGGGAAAATGCAAATCAGCATGCACAGGCCGACATGAGTGAACAGACAGGACCCGCTGCTTGTCAAACATCTCACCTGCATCAGCACATGGACCACTGGGTATTAGGGAAAGGGAGGGGCTACTCCGCCGGCAAACAAAATCCTGACACATAGTGAGAGAACAGGCAGAGACAGAGATATGATGTACGCTGTTGCAGGTGGATGCTCAGACATTGTTGTGAAAAGTCAGCAGAACATGGATGCATCTGCAGGTCAGGAGGAGGTCAGGGTGAGTGCAACCTGCCTGAAAAGCTGCTCTCAGCGGTCAGAGCAGAACAAAAAGCCAGAGATTGAAGGAAGTCGGAATACAGAGTACAGAGATTCAGGTTTACTGGATTATTAATGAAGGAAACAGTATACAGGTCAAAGTGTGAGGAGGAGATCGTTCAACAAATGTCAAGTACAGTGCAATCTACTGCAGGGATGCCTATATTTTTCAGCTGTTTTGAGAAAAACTCTATGAAAGTGGGCACAGCTAACACACTAGTTAGCTAGATAACAATGTAGCTTTAATATGGTAATCACATCCTTTCCAATCAGGGGGATAACGGGAATAAAATGATGGATTTTCATAACTTGCATGGATTTTTAAAAAAATAAGAAATGCGTCTGATACAGAAGCTGTGGTTCCTGTCACCATTTTTAAATCATGGGTCACTCAAAAGATGTAATCAACAGTATTTAAAATGGTATAAGTAAATAAGGACTTTATGAAGATCGGGATTTGTTGAATGTCTGATGTACTGTACGTTAATGGGCTCTGCCCCACCTGCCCCTATGAACGAGCTACCACTGCTGCACATGCTTGATGGATTTCTCAGGTTGGGTGAACACCTGTGATTTGTTGGCTACAAATGAGTTCAACAAAGTCCAAACTTTGAGCAGCAACATTTTCTGTAGAAGATGATTTATTGAGAATGAATAGGGATGATTTATTCCAAATGCTCACAAGTCAGTAACAATGCCAGTAAAAAAGCCATTTTTATTAAAATACTGTACAGTCTACAACAAAATTATTGGCACTTTCTCAAGAACTAATTAAATAATACTGTGCAATTAGTGATATTTTAAGCATAACATGATGTGATAGAGATATTGCATTGTTTTTATTTGTAGTGCTGTATTTTTCCTCCAAACCTCCAACATTTAAAATTATTAGCACCCATACAATTAATATTTGGTGAAGACTTGAATAGAATGCAAGTAAAGATAGAGGCCATTTCAGAGGTATGCTAATGTAACTTCTTCCTGGCAATGTTTTAACAGTTCCAGCCCTTTATATATACTGTATATCCATTACATTTAAATACAATTTAACGAATATATAGTCTATACAAAAGGCTGGAACTGTTAAAACATTGCCAATGGTATTTTATGCTGCTTATGTATTTTTATATCCATTATACACATGTCAGCAGCCATCCATCTCTTTTGTGTTGAAAGTGTTTTTTTTTTTCCCCCCCAATGGTTCTAGATGACAAAAGATTTTACATGCGTTCATCCTCATATTTGTCAAAGGCAGCAACCCGGTTTTAGGATACTGACGGCAAATTAAAAATGCACATGTTTTCAAGGATGGCAATCTGTTTGCACTGGTTTGAAATATTTCCATAATTTCGCAACATATGCTTTTGAGAGAAAAAGAATAACGATACTAGATATTTCTTCCTTGGTTTTTGAGCGGAAGATTCGAATTATTGTGTGTAATATTTTACATTTATATTTGTATTAATATTTTACATTTATATTTAGTTTTTAGATTTTTACATGATTTTCCTGCCTCGTGTCCAGCTCTGGATTCATTGTCACCCTGATCGAATGAAGCAGTTACTGAAGATAAATGATTGAATGAATGAACATTTATGCCCATTCCCAAAGCTTGCCAATAATACTGAAGATGACTCCAGTCCCTTAATAGTTAACAGTTAAATCGCATGATATGTAATAGATACTGATGTCTTGCTTCATAGCAGTTTTTCAAGTTTCCTTAAATGATTCTGGCAAATGTTTATTACATACATAAACAAGACAAAAGATGTGATCTGCATGCCGACTGTGTAGCTGGTGCTTGTCAGATGTAACGTCTCTATGACAGCCATGATTGATGAGACATTTGTCACATGATGTAAATGTCAGAACTATGATTGACACTCGATCTGACACACATTCCCTCCCCTCAAAATAAAATCCCATTCCTTCATCACTCAGACTCTTTGAGATCTCCCAGACCACCATGATACCTCTAATCTACATATAAATCCCATCAATTTCCTGCCACTTGTTGGAATGGCGTGTGTGGAGGGTGCAAACTGATTGAATTTGGCAAATTGGTCAATAAGGGTGAATGGTTTGGAGGCTGCTTCTCTTGTATTAGGACAGACACATTTAAAGATGGTGTCCAGGTTTCCCAAAATTTGCATGGATTAAAGATTCATTTCATGCATACAAAAAAGGATTTCATTCCAAAATGATCCAAAAGGACAAAGAGAATAATTTGATAGGGGTGTCTAAAAATAACAGGGATTATTATCTGCTATCTGCCGCTGCCGACAACCTATATTACAACATAATTAAGTGAACAAGTCAAATTGAAAGGCTCCACAGTATCAACTAGATTGACTCTGTCAATTGTGTAACCGAGCCAGAACATTAGCAGGCTTTAATGCTGTGAGGTTGCGACCCTGCGAGACCTTGTAAGTCAGGAACAGAACTACAGCTTACACTACAATAATGTAAATGCTAAATTGGGGCCTGCTTTTGTGTGGTAAGGACACTTGAAATTCTGAAGCAGATAAATGGATAGTCTAGACGAGATTAATGTTGAGATGGATATAGGTGGTGAAAGTGACAATTGTAAATCCAATAAAAAAGGAGACTGAAAGACGTGGTCTTGATAGCCTGATAGCCTATTGTGCAGAATTACATCCGTTGTTTAATGTGAAGGCTTAGCTTGGGTTCGAATGCATCATCCAATGCTCATTCATGCTCAAATTACCACCATACCCCAATGGAGAGCTGTCCATGGGAAGGGATTTGTGCTATATAACATCCTCTACTTTCTCTAAAGCTCTGAATGGGTAACAGCATCAACAAAACTTTGGCTGACCCCATCTTGCTAAAGGGCATTTATTTGAGGGCTTGCGCTGTTCTGCCCTCAGAGATAAAAGCTGTTCTTTAAATATTTATTTAGCAAGTTTAATCAAAAGCAGTTGACCAAATAAGGCTCCATGAGTGTTGAAAGCCCTAGTTAATACCCATCGTCTAGATTCCCATTCCCATCAGGAATTCTGCTGTGCCATTTGGACGTTTCCATTGTAGAATCACGTGATTCCAAGAAAAGCTACAATCTATGTAGAGAGAGTGAGAGAGAAAAAGAGAGAGAGCTAAAAATCATGCTTGCTCTAAATTGTACCATGGACTTTTGTGATGAGATGCTTTTGGGAAACTGGATTTATGCTCCCAGCTTTTATAGTGGTGATACATATCCATGCGATGTGTGAAATTTCTGCAGTGAAATTTCTTTCTTTGGATCTCTCCAAAACAGCTCTGCAGTGCTTGAATAAGAACTCTTAACCTGCCAATCAATAATATTGATAACTTATATTTTTGTCTTTGTTAAAGATTGGTAATTGTTTTTATTGCATTTATTTCTTAGAGAGATTAAAGAATATAAAGATTAATCATTTTTTAGTTGACGGGATGTTTCCATTGAAAATAACTTAAATGGATACTTGATTAAAAGAGTGGTTATGCCGCAGTGTTTACCGCTGTGGGTTGCCTCTATTTTGTAATTATTGTTTATTCAACAGACTAATAGCTCTTGGAAATGCTGAAAAGTAAATGGCACTTGTATCTTGTTCAGTGACACTTAATATACATATTTCTGTAGTCTTTTGACAAGCAGCTATAAAGGGTACTTTTGGTAACAATCAGGCTCAAAAGCCTGGGGAAATCTCAAAAGAATTTGGAGATCCTCCAATTTTGCAGCGTATGTAGAGCATCCAGATGCTGCCAAACCCCCTTGTGACTGAGAATAGATCATGTCAAATTGTAACTCTAAATATTGTAACTGTAACCTCCAAATGAGGTGCTGTTACATAACCAGCCCCGAGCACACTCACTAATACCACATGTTGAGAAAAAGGTTTGCCCATACAAATCATACATACACCATGATAGCAGATACTGGCCATGCAGCAAATGACAGAGCTGTATTTGGAGAAAGGCTGTCAACACTCTCAATCAGATTGCGAGCACTGACTAACATACAATGTGAAAGTAATGGCAAGGATAGCTATTTTCAGGTTGAGTTTTAAGATACTGTGAATAGCATATGACTTGTACCCTCCTCTTCATATCTGTCTCTCTACTAGATCTGCAGCATAGCAAAGAGAGAGCCTGAGACCCCTCCCAATGTGCTCTATAAAGAGTGGAATAAAGGCAAGGATCAAAGCATGTGTGCAGGGCGCATGGAGTGCTGCATAACACCATGATGCCAATCATGGCTGCAAATATCAATGTGAGATGTGATCTCAACAGTAAGATCTCAAACCTAATAAAATTGTTTGAAAATTATCAGTGCTATACAAAACTGAGATGGAAAGATGGTGTGGACAGGACATGGGTTGAGGACTTACCGTGGCCCCCTCTTGTGAGGAAGGGCATCCTGTTGATGGCGATGGGTACAGTCCCATGCTTGTTGTGGAAGTGGTGGACGTGATGTGTGGTGCTCAGACTGGAAGACACACGAGCATTGGCTGTTCTGTCTGGCAAGGAGACTAGCAGGACCAGTGATAATGCCAACCTCCACCAGGTGCCTATGCCCATCAAGGCTGTTCCCCCACACTCCCAGCCCAGCAGCAGCACCTCCAACTTAGGGCAGGAAGTACCGCACCAGGCCCTGCCACCTCCCATCTGTCCCAGCTGCTGCACACGAGACATCTCAGAGAGGGAAGCCCATGTCGGCCATTATCCACAGGACAGGTAAACAGCTCAGCAAAAACGGTGTGATGGACACCAAAAAAAAAACAACAAAAAAAAAACCCTTCAAGGCTTTTGCAGTAGGTTTCCAAAGAGCCAAAAAATAATTGAAAAAACAAGCTCCTCAGTCTCTTTTAGATCTGACCTCAAAATCCAGTGGGAAACAAATTTGTTGCTGTCTTTCTAGGCTAATTCTTCTTGGTTCAATTCCCAATTAAATAAAAAGACAGAAAAATCAGGGTAGTTAGTCTGCAAATCAAACAAAACAATGCAATCTTGCCAGAATCATAAACATCTGTGAAGGCAATTCTCACAGGCTTTCACATGGAAACTACAA
The DNA here is from genome assembly GCA_030068025.1 of Parauchenoglanis punctatus. Lineage (NCBI taxonomy): Eukaryota > Metazoa > Chordata > Actinopteri > Siluriformes > Auchenoglanididae > Parauchenoglanis > Parauchenoglanis punctatus. The sequence continues at coordinate 5,013,112 of JAQQZU010000011.1, forward strand.
CAGCCATTAATTAATGCATCGGAACGTTAAAATCGGCTTAATTAAGCAAAGCAAAAGTGCTCCAGGTGAAGCTCTCTATTTCCCCGTTCTCTCTCCTCCAGCCTCAGGTAGAGCTTACGCTCTGTTAAGACCACTCTCCCTCAGAGGGCGGCCCCTCCACTGCAGAGGAAGTGATAAGAAACATCCCAGGAGGAAAAATGGATTATTCTAAAAAGATGCAAGGATACGAAGAAAGACTGGCTACGAAAGCTAAGAAAGAAGAAAACTGATATAAGATGACAAAGAAGGGCAGCAGGAAGGCGAACTCTGCTGCAGGAGAGAAATCTGCTGCAGCGCGGCAGTGGGAAAAATCAGCAAATAAATAAATAAATGCAAGCTCCCCATGAGTCCTAGAATGCGCTGGTAGCTGAAATAACACTCCTCCTTGAAGCTCTCACCTTCCAGAGCCTGAGCCGTAGCAAGAGAGCGAGCGCCGAGACGAGCGACAGAGCGTTCACCGCAAGCAGCCGAGACTCTCTCTCTCTCTCTCTCTCTCTCTCTTGCTCCGTCTCTTCTCTCTCAGCCGCTGACGCGCACTCTGTATTGATTAGCACTGCTTTCCATCCCCCTCGCTTCTCTCCTTCCTGTTCCCTGCTCTTTCTCCTCTCCTCTCCTAGAAACGGACACACTCCCTAGGACACTGATGATTCCCGGAGGAGAGGCAAGGAAAGACTACAGGAAAACTGCTTGCTGATGTTGTACAGCTTTTAACAGGCTAATTAGAATCAAACACTGCCAGATAACGCATCCTCCTTTCCTCCAATGTGAACCCTTGATGGATATAATGCCAGGATAGCCACGGCTCTGAACTGAGAGCAGAGAAATGCAGAATCTTGGCTGTTCTCCATGAACATGCAGACCAGGACACCGAGTCCTCTTTCTAAAACCACAGGCAATGACTATCACGGCATGAGAGAGAAAGAAAAGGGGATAGAGAGCAGCGTAGTGTGTCTGCGAGAGAGAGAGAAAGAGAGGGAAAAGGGAAGGGAGGTGGAGGAGGCAGGCAACACCGCGCATAAGCATACAGGCAGACATAGAGACAAGCCAAAAGAAAAAAGTATCAGATGCAAGGGCTTGCGAACACCCAAGCCAACAAATCAGAGCTAATGTTGACTCACCATAACGTCTGTAAAGACACTAAGACTGCAGTGTAGTGCATCCAGAATTAGCAGACCAGTGAAGGGTAAAATCAGACTCAAAGGATTTTGGAGGGTATCAGACAAAAGCGTTCGCAGATCTTTCAATTTTACTGTATGTCGAACTGGCACCATTCACAAGGTCCAGATGCAGCCACCCCCGTGATCAATACACCATCGCTTTCTTCTCCATCATAAAATAATTATTTACACAAGACTTGATAACAAGGATGCTCGTTTTTTTTTTTTTTTTCGCTCTCCACTTGTCCCAATTCTTAACACCATAGTGCAAAATCATTTGTGAAGGAGATTAGTTCTGTTAGCAAGGGTTTGTCATATTCCAAACAAACCATGCCTGGTATTGCGAGTAGGGGGCTAAAATGCAATAAAAGACAGGCTCATAGTGATGCAAACAATGCAGTTCTGTTCAAACAAGGATCAGGAATTCTTTAAGAGAAAATGTAGGAGAGAGAGAAAGAGTAGAATAGAGAAAAAGATTGACTCTGTGCAACCCCATACAGCAGATAAATCAACCAGGATAGAGATCTCAGTTGGGATTGCCTCGCCGGTTGAAAGGGTGTGCTCAAAAAAAAAAAAAAGGCAGAACAGAATGGAGGCAGTGCCACCTTTCATGGTGACAGGAGGGGAGAAGCGGGCCATTACTCAGCCTGAGAGAGGAAAAGAGGGAGCGGACCATCGCTAGCGAGCCAAGGCTGATTGAGGAGCGGTGCACATGAGAGGGGAGAGGCGACTACTTTTCACAGTATACGCAACCACAGAGTGTAAAGCCTGGCTGTCAGGCATGGCTAACGGCTGCAGTTAGCCGCAAAGCTAAAATGAACATGAAGTTCCACTCATTGAGATTTACCCCCAGGTTAAAGAGAGTGGGGGCAGCTACCACTCTAATCGATTATCATTCCTCTTCACACCAAGCGCCTGAGATAACCTTGAGACCAGGTCGAATGTCTTGCATGGCTTTGAACATTACCCAGTCAGTATAGGGAACAGCGGATGAACAGGATTTAGATTTTTTTTAGACCCACCAGCCAGCTCTCCCTCATCATAGGATTACCAAGCAGGAGGGTAAAGGCTGACACTCTCTGAGATGCGTTCAAACCGCTGCTCGTGCTGCACTACAGGGCATTGCAACACACCTGGAGGGAGGCACTGTCTGCCCTGCACCTCATACACTATCTCACAGACACTCACAACTGAGCAGGGATGTAATATGACCTGAATAAATCTCGCATTGTTTCAAATTCATTTAGCCTTACGAAACAGCTGTAGGGGCTCTATAGGGTGCCGAGGCAAGATGAACCAGTGTAGTGATGCTTTAGAAAAAAGGAGTAAAAGAAGTAAGGAATAAATGACAGGACGCCATCCCCATGACAAATTTGATTATTTCCCTGTAGCAGCACATCCAAAAGTGTTTTATTCTTCTTATACCACAGGAATTTTCCAATTATTATTTTTTTATTTCTTAATGATCAAGACGTTTATCTGTTGAAAAACAGTGAAAGAGCTATAAACTGTCTCTTTCTCTCCAGCCTCTTTTTAATAAGACAGAAAAAATAAATAAATCCACTGGTAGAAAGTGAATGAACAACACATCAAACTTTTCTCCATTTATAGTTGAACTTAATGTTGTGGAAAGTCGACGGAACAAGTTGGTTCCTTGTTGTTACGTCTAGTTAGCAAAGCACATACCGCAGACGTTGGTGGAGAACCCTAAAATTACAGCTGTTACAAAGCGCTAACACTGCAGACTCCTTCCATAACTGTTACATAAATATAATACAGGAAACCTCATCATGTCAATAATTATACATTTTTCTTTTTTAAATAACACTATGTCATGAGCTGTTAGCATAGAAAGAATACCGCATTAACATAAACCTTTGATTTCAATAATAGCCTGTGCTACTGTCACATCACATTAATCAACAGGGCTGTGGAATACAGACTGGAAGAAACTGGAGCAGTGATAACCACAGAGAGTAATGAAGGCAGGAAAATTACGATAGTGGTCATTTATAAGAGTTGCCATCCATTGTCAGGTCAGCAGTTCGGAGACACCCACCACAGCATCGATGGTATCTTCATGAGGGTTCTCCAAGATGAAAGGCTAGTATTAATCAATCTGCCAGCCCGAGGGTGGCTCATCACGACATGGAACGATGGGATCCACGTGAACTGGGACGTTGTGCAAGGCATCCCTGTGTTTAACCATCTGTTGCCTGGCAGCCGTTACTGCTGGCCATCTTCTCTCTCCACAGCCTGCTAACTGACTCGGTGCCCAAAGTTCAAACAGCATGCCGAGAACATGATGGAGAACCCACAGGGGGAGCGAAGCACCAATCATCTCCGTTTCCACCAGCTCCAGAAATTCAACAACTTACCACATTAGTGTAGGCTAATGTTAAATCCCATTTCTATTTCATACTTACCACACACTGGTGCTTTCTCACAACAGCGCTACCCGATAAATAAATAAATAAATAAAACACAATAAAACATGTCTATTCTGTCATTTTATTCAATACTAGCGTAAGCAGGAATTAATTCAAATCCCCTCCAGAACTTTTGAATTAAATTTTATAACAGCTAATCTCTCATGACCTCCCGGGCTCTCGGAGAAGATCATCATGGGTTTTTTTTCTTCGTTGGGCCGTTTATTTTTATCTCCCGCATTTTCAAGCGCTGTGTCATTTGCGAGGAAAACCAACAACGTAATGGGCTAAGTAAAAGAGGGAAAGACATCATTTTTGCTCTCTGGCATCCTTTGCTTTTCCAACTGAGACATTGGTGCAGTGGCCTCCGGGGATGAAACAGTCGCATTAATAATGGCAGTTTTGGCATAATTACTCTTGATGCCTGCCTTCTCTGGAACTAATGGCCTGCGGTTGAGATATCTGCTTGATTTAATTCGCTTTACAACTGCGGCACCTCACGTTGCTATTAAGGGGCCAAAGAGGAAGTGGCATGTTCAGGGCAAATACAAGCTACACAGTGACAACCAGAAGACTCTCTGGAGCAAAGAGAGAGCATGAGGTTAACTCCATTCTCCTGAATATGAATGTGGAAGGCAGCACCATATGGTTAGCTGATTAAAGGAATAATACTTTCTAGCAAGGTTCAGTCACATCATGCTGGGGTGTTAACAATATTTCTTAGAACTAAGTGGTTAATAGAGAAAGAACTAGAACATTCTGCAGTAAATCTGGCTCCTGAATTTACAATGTACCAAATGTGTCAGTTTAAATTGCATACGTGGGAAAATGGATACCTTGAAATCCGCTATAGACGTTGTGATTAAATGAATTAACCTCCATAGCGTCACAGATGTTCTCTTATCAGCAGGAACTCTGATAAGAAATTCGACATAAAAAATGTAAAGCTGCTTGCCTGCCTCAATTAGCACTCAATTGTGTCTAAAGAATAAAAATAATGCATCCATGTTCATGTGTTTATGCATGTGTCTGGCTGTAAATTGCACCATGTGCAAATCAACAGCTAGATAAGAATCCTGGAGGGTTTCTAGAGGCAAGGAACATGACAGTACTCACAAATGAACAAGCGGTGGCATCTAAGCAGGACTGATTAGATGAATTCAATTTCCAGTTGGCGTGAAGGTTGGACAGTGATCGTATTGATCATTCATTAAAAGTGGCAGGAGCTGACTGGTGTGAGAAACAAAAAATGCTTGGGAGCATGTGTGCCAAAGCCTTTCCCACATGGTGCCGAGGTGGCCGAGGTTGTCTCATCAATCATCATGGGTGGTACAAGAAGAAGTGTGTGCGTGTCTGTGTGTGTGTGTGTGTGTGTGTGTGTGTGTGTGTGTGTGTGTGTGTGAGATCCAGGTGCCAGAAGCAAACCCAACCATCTGTGACAAAAATACTTCTTCCTATTACATGAACTGTAGAGTCCCAGCTGTTCAAAAGCCAAGGCCTTTGAATGTGTGGCTGACAATTCTGACATCAACTGGCCTTGATTTCACTTACTCAACAGAACCCAAAATACAAAATACCTTTAGACCTAAAAACATAACACAGTGAGTAAAAAAAAAATCAATGTGCATTTCTGTCTTTGGCATACTAGCTCAACAAATTAATTAATGATAAACAGCTTCTTGAATGCAAGTAATTCTTGGTAGTTATTGAATAACTATAAAATGCAACAACAACAAAAAACATTTAGCAGTGGCACAATTAGCAGCAAAGAAACTTAAATACTGGGTTTTAGTCAGCCTTTGCTCATTTATCTCCCATTTTCGTATCTTAATGTAAGATAGTAATGCCATCTGCAGTCATACCACACACTCTATAATCCGCTTAAACAGCGGTGTGTACACTGTGTGCATGATATTACTCACCAGTTCCCCTTGATGTGGCTACACACAACTTATACACTGTGAGGCTGATCAGCGTCCATTCTGTTTTTAGCTGTAAGAAGGCTCAGACAGGCAGTGCATACAGTGCCTTGCATAAGTATTCACCCCCTTGCAAACCACCAACCTCGAGATCGTCTGATGTCATCAGATAACCAATATATCGTTCAAGCCCTAATGAATACACCTTGGTGTGTAGTCGCAAAGATACACCTCAAACGCTTCTGGCTGAACCTTTAAACACATGTAGGAAATCACCCTGATAAACAGATATCAAGTATTTTGCAGCATGAAGGTGGGTCGTATGCAACAGCTGTGCTTTAAAACGTGTAAAATGACTTCTTAAATCACACCACACTATAGAGAAGGTCTGTACTTAACACAACCTCTTTCTGTAATAAAAAGAAATACTAATTGCCGCATTTATCACACCATTTTTGATTATTGTGTTCATCATGGTTATCTCCATCGCAGCAGATCCATTGTAGCCTACTAATAGCTGGTTTAAACACATCTAAGTAATTGCAAGCTACAAAAGGAGTCTTAAAAGGCTTTATAGATTAAACAAACACAGACACACAAAAAAGTCAAATATCCTGACTGGTCTAATGAAATGAAAGCTATCAAAACATTAAGTTGCCATTAATCATAATTAAACATAATCTACAAGCGTACTGACAGAAAAATTGTCTCAATTAACGTCAATGCAGCTGAGTGGATTGAAGTGAGGCTGCTTGCATGTCTTGTGTTTTCTCCAGGTGCAGTGTGCACCTCCTGCGCATTTATTTGTGTGTGTTTCTGTGTGTGTGTGTGTGTGTGTGTGTGTGTGTGTGTGTGTGTGTGTGTGCACCCTGCAGAGTGAGTGAAAGTGGGGGAGTATGGTATATTTAGGTGGAGGTGGAGGCTGTGTGGGGGTGGGCCTGTCAGGCAGGATTGGGCGCAGTGAAGATGTTTGAATGAGATTTTTGCTGAAATGTCTGGGCACGCAACAGTAAAGTGACAAAAACCTGCTGACCCTGAGATGCAGCTGCCAACAGCCTTGTCTACACGGCGTGGTGGCATTGCAGTAGCGTCGCATATGTCTTAATATGGTAACAGCACTTGAAAACCTGTTCATAAGATCTGTAGAAGATATTAAGACAATATTGCATCAACTTAAAACAGAAGGACAAAACATGTAACCGTTGCTGCAAAGCAAAAAGTCCATGGCATGGAGTCGGACCTGATCGAGCTCCTACTACCTGGGAGGAGTCAAGCCAAAATTCCAGGTACTGGAGTGTGATTCAAGCTGGATAAGTTTGTTCAATGTATTGGTTTGTGTACAGCATTGTGTGGGTTAGGTTTAGACTTATAGGAGGAGTTGTATCGGCTCTAGTTCCACCCCTTTGACTTTTGCCTCTGTGGCCAGTATTCATGCAAATGCTGATGACTAAAAGATTTCAAGAAAGAAGTTTCACTTAGCCTTGGCCTGCATAAAATCGCAAGGTAAGGGTTAGGCTTAAGGCGAAAAATGGTAGGAACCCTTGCTCTAGCTGAACAACCAGAAAGATTTCAGCGAAAGCTGAAACAAGATGTCCTGATTAAAAATTGAAAATGTTACTGTTTCTAGTTAGAGAGACACCATGGTCGATGGTGACCACAGGAAACCACCCTATCTGTCTCTGGAACAGTGTGTGCTTAACACTGAACATGTCCCCATTCTTAATCAGTCACAGCAGATCGATGCTAATGCTAACAGGCCTGAGAGCGATGAGCAGTGCAGGCTAACAGAGAGCCTATTCATCAAACACCTGCGCTGGCCCTGTTGCCAGTTCAGGCCCTCCCTCAGGGTCAGGACTGAGCATGTGATAGATGCCTTTCATATGCTCTGCCCACTCCTAGGCACACACGTAACCTGTGGCCTTCAGGCGCAGGAACTCATTTAAACATCACCAGTGAAGTGTCTGCATATAAACACACCGTGGAGACCTTCATTAAGCCACTTTAATAAGAACACCTGTACCTCTGCACATTTATGCAATGTTGATGCCAGACAGGCTGCAGTTTTTTGCTGATGTCCTGGGATTTTTATGCACAACGTTCTCTAGAGTTTGCATGGAATCGTGCACAAATAGTGCCACTTCAGCAGGTCAAAATCCTTTGTAGATAAGAGCAGCCAGTGGAGAATAGCCAGAATGGTTCAAGCAGATAAGAAGGCTTCGCTAACGGAAATAACCATTCAAACAACCCCGGTGAGCAGAAAAGCATCTCAGAACACACAACCTTGAGGCTGATTTGCTACAACGGTAGAAGACCACATCAGGTTCCACTTGCCAAAAACAGCAATCTGAAGCTACAGTGAGCACAGGCTCACCAAAAATGTACGATTGGAAAAAGACCAGGCGAGGGAGCTGATCACATTTTTCCTCATAATGATATTTGATGTGAACATTAACTGAAACTCTTGTCCTGTATCGGCATGATTTTATGAATTGCTCTGGTGCCCCATGATTGGCTGGTCGGAAAATTCCATACATGCGCATGAAGTTCCACTAAAGCAGCTAGTGAGTGTATAGCTTGTGCCATACTGGGTATTTGACTGACTACCGCCTATCTAATCTCTGCATCCCGTACTGCAGTGTACTGGACGCAGCTCCTGCAGTGTCAGCTTTCTGTACATCTCTCATTTCCTGCCTGTGTCCTCTTTGGCTCCAACCGGATCCCAGTTAGGGCTATCATTACCCTGCCTTCATCCAACACTCTATACTGAGACCTACCTTCCTCTCATACAACTCACTCTATTCAATGATCTAAGACACTTTATTAGCCAGGGCAAGGCTGTCAAAAGCAGTGAGAGTCAACACCCCATAACCGTGTACTGTGTTGGCGAGGTATAAACGGATGCTCCATGGGCTACACCCTAAGGCAAGGCTCCTCAGCCCACGCTAACCTGCCGCCACCGTATATCAGCTCGCTGTCCATCTGTCAGCAAAATAAATGAGTGGGTGATGAGGGTTTGGCCCATTTGGGCCCCTGCAGCCCAGAGTAAACAGTCCTGACTGGACGCAATGCTAGCAGGCACTGTGAATCATATCACTTGGCACAAGCAAACAAACAAATTAGCTTTCCAGTGAGAGGCGGCCAGGCTCTCCACAGCCACCTTGTGTACCTGTGAAGCAAGAGGAAATGAAAAGGACAGGAATGAGTGAGCTACAGCCTCAAATGAGATGGAGATGTCAACAAGGGTGCTGCAAAGAGGTGCAAAATGAGACCTGAGCAACTGGCCAGGTGTTTTTATAATGTGCAAAGTGGGCATGGTCTCAAAAATGACCCATACTGTCAATAGCCGAGCAGTGACGCAAATCTATGTGACAGGGAAATATATTTTTAGTTTGCAAGAGAGAAGTGACATCTTCTTCCTAACAGATTGTAGAATGCAATCACTGCACAGGCTTATAGCTGTGTATGAATAATAAATAAAAAATTCATTAGCAAGACCAGAAAAATAAATGTTGTAGTCCAATGCTTTGGTTGCCCAGAAACTCATAAGTCACACTCATATGTATAAAAAAGGGCATTATCCTACTTATCACATAGATTTACAGTATCACACAGTGCTGTTAATGCATTCACTCTAATGGTTTCTATAGGAACAGAGACATGTATGGTGGATGTTCCATATAATTATAAAAACTGATAAGGTATATAGCAATAATACTTTGTCACTGATTATTTTCCTAACATAGCCATACATTTTTACTTTTCTAGAATAGCTACATGCTTTAAACCACCTACACGCTTTATTCCTTGTAATGCATCTTCATGCCTTCATAACTGAAAAGCTATAACGTAAGAGCACGGGAATCCCACCAGCTAGAAAAATAATTGTAACACTCCACTTATGGGCTACATAACACCTGTATAAGCTCTACAGGGTAACTGACATTAGCTTACATAAACATTTACTTACTCCAAAACTAATTCCAATTCCTCAGCTGTCATAAATCTGTCATAACAATATCCATGTGTTTACAAAAAGGTTGTATTAAGACATTGTCCAGGCTGATTTGTATTACAGTATCATATGGGCATAATGACATGGCACACACCAAAGCCAAACTCACAATAATTTAGACTCAGAGAAATTATAGACATAACCCTGTCATTACAGTGTCAAGGTACTGCCATAGATATTCATAAAAATCTTAGAAACAGTTACATTAATCTTACTTTACTTCAGAGCCTGAGTAAATTTACACAGCATAGTAATGGCTGTTAATCACTAATAAACCTTCGCTCTGTAACAGTGTTATACAGCAGGTTTTCATCTCAATGTTGCCACCAAGTGTCGACTTCAGCAGACACCACAGAACAATTTTTGGAAGTGCCCATGTTTGTTCAGTTATTATTATTATTATTACTTTTTTTTCTTTCAATTTAGCTCATCATTTGACAGGTTATGTCATGTCACTACCATCTCACTCTGACATACCAGGAGCTACAAAGCTGTGTTTATCTCAGGTGTCATCATGGTGTTAAACTTGCCAACAGCAGTCATGATGTCAGCTGTCACGTATTAGAATAAGCGTTTATGTGTAGGTTTATGGCAGCAGTCATGATGGGGTTATGTAGGTTTCAATTAACCGATATTAACATTACCCGTCTGATGTCTGTAATGCAGAAGGTGGAATTAAAGACCACGTCGTGAGCAACACTTACATCATCAAGCTGTGCCTGGAAGCACTGAGCAAATGCAATGACTTCTGTCAAAGGTCTTCGATAAGGAAATGATTGTATCTTTAATAATGCACAACTGTTTAATTACTTCCATTCACCATCTTAGCACTAAAGGTGGTGAATAGTAATCATTATACACTGTATAAGAGCATGATAAGAGCCAAGATGTTGGAATCTTCTATCAGTATATTGTTGCAAGTGATGTCTTTTTTGCACCAATATGTGTTGGTTGGTTGGGGGTATGGGTGGCATGGTGATACTGGGATATGGATGGTGGCATTAGAGCTGAAGAAGTAAGGAAGCTCAACAAACTGATAAAGAAGGCTGGCTCTATGATGGATGCCCCTGGACAGGTTTTGAGGTAGTTGTAAAAAATAGGAAGACACTATAAGAAAGCAATTATCTAGACTGGACAATGTATCACACCCCCTCCACGCCCTGTTGGTCCAACAGCAGAGCACCTTCAGTAAAAGACTCATTCAGCTCTCCTGTAGCAAGGAATGGTACAGGAGGTTGTTCTTACCAACAAGTGATCACGGTGTAGAAGAAATCATCACTGTGCCAGGACATTATTGTGCATTAGAGGCATCCTATTCCAAAAGTAAGCTCATTGGACACGTGTTACAGTTTTGCACTGGGTTGCATTCTGCGCTGATGCTAGTCATCATATCATTGCACTATGGTCGCTCTGTGGATCACAACCACTCTGCTACACATCCATGGTTCTGTAATTGCTGCTTTGCACCATTTGTACCATTCATTACACTAATCGTTCATCTTCCCTGGGGTTAATACTCCAGTACTGTACTGACATTTTCACATCACTCAGAGGACTTGTGTATATAAAGCCATTTCCGCTTTATGTCTATACTATATCTGCACTCGTTACTCTATCAATTCATCCATCCATCTATAGTACCACTGAGGGTTTGGTTTTTTTGTATGTCTGTTATTTTTGGGAGGAAAAAAGAAAGAAAAAAAAGTCACCCCAACAAGAAGTCTTAAAATTAAATAAACTGTGATACTTTTAAACGGTGGTGTGGTCGTTAGCACTGTCGCCTCACAGCAAGAAGGTCCAGGGTTCAATCCCCGGGTCACCCAGGGTGCCTTTCTGTGTGGAGTTTGCATGTTCTCCCCGTGCATGCGTGGGTTTCC
>JAQQZU010000011.1:5036138-5063373 GCA_030068025.1 Parauchenoglanis punctatus
ACTGTGGGAGGAAACCAGAGCACCCGGAGGAAACCCACGCATGCACGGGGAGAACATGCAAACTCCACACAGAAAGGTACCCTGGGTGACGCGGGGATTGAACCCAGGACCTACTTGCTGTGAGGCGACAGTGCTAACCACCATGCCGCCCATTTTTAAATCAATATTTTGTCAATATTATTACTTTTATTAGTACTGTGTAATAGTACTGTACAAAAAACAGATACAAGCACTGAACAGATGTAAATACAGATAATGTAAATACAGCATTACAACCCAATGAGCATAGTGTACGATTTTAACTGCTTGAATCTGTTAACAATGTTAAAGCCTTAAGCAATGAGGGTCAGTTCTTCACTTTCTAAAATAACAGCTTACTCGCCTGGTTCACTAACATCTGAGGGGAGGAAAATTGCATATTCCCAGGCCTCTTGACTGTGATTGCGTTTGACATCTACCACAGGCTGTTGACCCTCACATCAGCTAGCCATTTCTGTAAAAGACTGCACAGTGCTGATCCTTCCTCAGTTGTCTTCGCTGTCAGAGCTGTGATGTATGACTGCTTTCGCATATTTCTATTACATCATCTTTCTGAGCCGAGCCGTACCCTGACTGTAAGCGTAGCCTGTAAATTCTTGGCATGTGACTTTAGAAGAATAACGAGAGACCCTGCAGAATAGATTAAGACTTCAAGGAGCTGATATTCAGCCCGACACGTGTTGTGAGCTTGAGGTGTTGAGATGTGTGTTGTGTGCCTTTGCGCTTTGTTAAGCACACGCTGATGTAGCGGCAGGGGGCTCGCTGAGCTGTGAGGTGTGTGTGTGTGTCAGAGAGTGTGCCTGTTTGTTATTTGGCCACAAGGAGGAACATATGCTTGTGTCACACTCACTATCGCATGCTCATACCGCAAACTGTGCCATGCTTGACCACACACTGTATGTGACTCAACACTAAGGATTTCATGGCCAATTGAGCTCTCTTCAAAAAAAAAAAAAAAACCCATACACTCACCCAGCATGACACCTCACACTCACACAAGCACACACCCAGATGACATAATGACACATGCCATACACTCAATCAACACAGGGACGTGTAGTACTTCTGCTTAGACAAAAAAAAAATCATTCAACAAAAAAAAAAAAAAAACCCTGTATGCATGATACATGTTACTCTGCATCAGATTAAATAATGTGTGTAATTGTTGACATGGTGACATAACATACTGTAAGTAATAACATGCTTTAAGGACATTCTATGGAACTATAGAGGGATAAACAGGTATCATGTTTCATACTTTAATAAACAGACAATTGTAATTGTTGGCAAATTACTGTGTTTCTGTAGCACAAGATGAATAAAACACTTTGGGATGTGCTGTTATGGGAAAAATAACCAATTTCCTCTTGCACAATTGTGTTTTATTCTTTCCATATTGTATACATGCGCATTTTATGGCAGCTAAAATTCTCCTAAAATTACCTGCGTCCTAAATCCACCATCAGTCCTAGCAATCTTATTTATTGTGCCTACAATAATTACGGAATAAAAAGTAACTATCAAACAAATTGCAAGCTTTAAGCAATAAACATTGGCATGCACTGCCAATGAAAAGTTTTCAAACACCTGAAGTTTCTGTCTTTTTTTTTTTTTTTTTTTTTTAAATTACAGTTTAATCACCGCCACTGCCAATTACTGCACCAGACCAAACACGATGATACCGAATAGCAATTAAATAAGGAAAGCTAAATCTTTGTGGAACTTATTAACTGCTCACTCTGAGATCCTAATGGGGCTCTAAATGAGTACTATATTAAAGGCAGGCACACTTGGAGGGTAAATCCCTTAAACTTATAGATAGACTCCTATAAAAACCAATAGTTTTGGCTGTAAAATCTGAGCAGCGTTTGAACAGGGGCGATTACTTTAAAACTAAATGAGAAGCCTGGCTTCCTCTAACATTTCATTAAAATGCAGCAATGAAACGTTTACCAAAGTGTCTATATTATTCAGCAGTGTTGGTGCAATTTAATAATTCAGCAAATCAAATGATCAAGGGATCTCAGTGCAGTATCGTACTGTTCCTTCATTAAACTCAAAAGGTTTTCTGGTGCACAGTGCAGCGCGTGGGAAAATCTCCTTTGAAACCCCCAATAGAGAGCTAACAGACATCCATTGAAACCTGCGTGTCTATAAATGTCTATTAGGTGTTCGTTTACTCGCTGTTTAATGGGAAGAAAGATGAATGCTCATTGGACAATAGGCTTTTCATTTTGAGCTCCTCCCGGACGCACGGCTTCACCGGGAGTGAACGGATGTGGCCAGGTGCCCATATCGGCATTAATTGGACAATGAATATTTCATTTGTCCCACCTGGATGCATGCAGTTGTGGTATAATTTGGAAATATTGGAAATACATTGCAAGTTTAAAGTTCTGTTTGGCATTCATTTCTGAAATTTGTTGCTTATGTCTTATTATGCTTATGTCACTTCCTTCTTCAGCTATTGTGCCGCTTTTTGGCACAATATGGCAGACAATGCTAATGTTCATCTGATTTTAGAAAAGACTTTTGATGCTCATACTTATGAGAGATGATGATTAAGAAACAAGACATCAACAGACCCAAGATTTTAATTCAGGGAGCAAAAAAATTTGCAAGCATGCAAATAGTTCTCATTTGCTGGACGCTCATTTCAAACTTGTCGGTCCAGCTCGTCCCATGCCAGCTCAATGGGAGAAAGATCTGGAAACTGGGGAGGCCGAGACGTAATTCTCAAACGTTTTTGCTTTTCTTTGGACTGGAAAATTGTGGCACAATTCTGAAGCAGGCATGGGATCATTATCCTGTTGAAGAATAAAATGTCCTATAATATGTAAAACAGTAGGAATTGTGTGATGTTGAAGAATTGAGTGATGCTCTACTTTTTCATGATCCCTTTAATCTGGACTAAGTCTCCAGATCTTCCTCCCCAAAACACCCCCATACCATCACCGATCCACCTCCATGTTTCACTGAAGGAACAACACATTCTGCGCTTGTCCTTATCCCTCATCCACAGCCTGACAAACAAACATTTTGACTTATCAGTTGAGATACAGCATAACAGAAGATACGAGGAGCAGACGGCGCGTTAACCCTCTCACACGCTGATCTGGGATGAAGCAGACAGGTGGCCATCGTTTGGTAAAGTAAGACACAATCGAGAGAGGACAAGAGCCAATCAAGTTCTGACATTAAATAGAATTCCAATACAAAGTGAACGTCAATGCACTAAAGACAGACCTGATATGTCATCTTCAAAACCAATAGTTTCAACCAATAGTAAACGTTTCAGCCTTTGTGGCTAAATAATGTGTTACTACAAGCTATAAAATATCGAAAACCAGCCAGTTACATTTGTTTTAAGTATTTCTAATATTTTCTTGTGATAAAAGTCGACAAAACAGTGTACGGTATATTATGTAGATTTTTTTTTTATCGTATATTATTGTTTTTTTATCTGATCCTGGGCACAAACTTCTGGCCTGTAGTGTATATATCGCTGTTTTATAAAAGCCATACAAGTGATTTTAGCCAAGTAGAGTGACTAAACCCTCCATTAATATAATTGTTGCTTCAATAGGCTGGTATTAACTGTCATACATAAATACAGTATTTAGTGTTCCTAATTAGAGCCATAAATATTTTTGAAAATTTTTCTCATTTAATAAGAGCTAGATTACTCAGTTTAAAGTAAGAAAGAAACTCAGAAAGTCATCTCGAACACGTCTAACATCTAAAGCAGTAGCTAACGTTAGCTAATCTGTTTCCCCAGCAATGGGGTTTGGATGCAAGTGCAGGGTTTTCCTCAAAGTCAATAATTTATCTAGATTAACACAGAACTCCAAATACAAAGCAGGGTCAATATCCGAAACGCGTGTACACAAATAAAATCTCATTAACATCACTACCGGAATGCGAGGAGCAAGACTCCGCAAAGATATGCTGTTATTTAAGAAGAGTGTGCTACTTGGAAAGAGGTAGTCGTGATTAGAGGTCCAAGAAACTAGAACGAGGTAGCAGATCATGTATCAGGTCCTGCGACTGGAGCAAATGTGATTCATTGTTTGGCTGGGGATTCTGGGATATGGATTTCGTGTTTGAGTAAACATGACAACAGGTCAGTCCATATTTTTACTCAGTTTCTATAGCATGTATAATTCTTTTATATTGACAACTCATATGACCTCTGGGGCAAAGACCTGCATCTCAACAATTCTTTGTTCAAGATAATGATCAGTGGATCAAGGTCATTTTACTTTGACCATGAAGTATTTTCTGAACGCTACTGTAGTTAATTTCAGAGTTTGCGCTTGCGGCCGTTAACAGGTCACGCTGCTCATTAGCTCAACAAAATAGGAAGCCTTGACATTTGCCTGCCCACACAGTAATATCCCTGTCGCTCATAAACACACACACACACACACACACACACTGACAGTTTCCTCTGGTCTGGCTGTGATCTCTCTGCCTTGGGCAGTATTTTGACTCCATAATGATTGCATTAAGATCATTATGGCTGTGAGTCAGAGAAGAGATAAGGGAACTCCGAACACATGACGTCTTCATCTTTTCTTCCCCGGCTGCTTGGTGAAGGTTGGTAGTATTGTGTAAAGACCCTGAAAGAAGCTTTGAGATGAATTCAAATGATTGACTTCTAAAGTTTTTATGCCTTCTTCTAAACCCTTTTCCTGTGGGAAGCGGTTCAGGGTCTCTGTCAGATATCCATATTATTAGACAGGACTCAGACACCACAAGTCCCTTCAATTAGCTGTTGAAATGCGGAGGGTTCTGCTCCACGGGTCTGTCTCAAGGTCTTTCGGCTCGTTTCGGGAGAATGGTTAAGACTTGGCTTCCCGGTTGCCAGAGAGCTGTCAGGTGATAAGAGAGGAGAGGACAGAGGCAGACAGGCTGATTAGAGAGCCACGGCTACAGCAAATACACAGCAATAATGAACCTGTTCACCAGGATGGAGAGAGAGAGACAAAGAGAGACAGAGAGAGGGACAGAGAGGTGAGAGAGAGAGAGAGAGAGAGAGGCACAGTGAGTGTTCTGTCTTCAGGCAAACGGAGAGGCGTGTGACTGCGCCCACATTTCTGCAATAACACAGCTCACCTCAGACCCGGCACAGTGTGAGGAGACGAGCCACAGGGAGACTGATGAAATCGACCATAAACAAGTACACAACAGTAAGCCACCCCTCACCACCAGCATGAGACCGTCGCAAACATACTTAAAGAGAAAAACTACACACCCACGCAGACGCAGCCTTACCTTCTGTGTTATCTGTAGCTGATCATTTACAATAATTGCTTTCTTACTTTACATAAATATACATATATCAGAACTACAGATGCATCGATAGCATTTATTTAAGACCGAGGACGTTTGTTTGTTTGATATCAATATTCAATACTAATACTGAAACGTTTGACCTAGTTAGTACTAATCAATCAGCAAAATTAAAGGATCTGCTGTAATATTCAGTCAAAATATTATTTCAGCTATTTTAACTATGTGTTCAAACGTCTTCTAATGCTTCTTTATTCCCACTTCTATGTGTGGTCAATGTGGACAGGTTGCCAGTCTATCATGCAACTAATACAGAGAAACAGACAGCCATTCACACTCACATTCACACCTATGGACAATTTAGAGTAGCCAGTTAGCCTAATCTGCATGTCTTTGGACTGTGGGAGGAAACCGGGGCACCCGGAGGAAACCCACTCAGGCACGAGGAGAACATGCAAACTCCATACAGAAAGACCCCGGTTGGCTAGCAGGTCCGAACCCGGAACCTTGCTGCTGTGAGGCGACAGTGCTATATAAGTACATATAAGTACTTTAATTTCTTGAGCGACATAACGGCGCCAATCTTTTTTGTGATTGAATCATATAATGTAGGTTCTATAATGTAATTATGCTAAACCTGATGTACTTAGCATGTTAGTGAATAGGAAGCCAGTTGAAATTTGATCTAGGTGCTGAGCTGGAGGTTTATATATTCATCACGATAAATTAGAGGTGCCGATTTCACGTGACCCCTGGGTCATTTAAGAAACGTACAATGTAGGTATACGGAATGAGAGAGAGAAAACATTACTCTGGGAAATAAAACAAAAATGTACAGATTAGAAAAAGATTGTAATTTTCTAGTGTTTTATTACTTCAGTAGCACAAATCTATACTGTAGAACTACTGCTCAAGTCTGTTGTGACTAATATTTAAACGTATTTGAAGATTTTGTACATATCTGTGAATATAATAATATACTATCTAAATTTGACAGGCTTAATATTTAATAACGGTTTATTATTATGTTTAATTATTAATGCATGAGACCTACAGCAATTGTATTTATTTGTTTATTTGTTCATTTATTTTGATCATCATCATCATCATGATTCCTTTGGTCATGACAGTTGTCTTTGCATTGGATTGATGCTGGCTCTGCCGGAATGCTCGGGATGCATTTGCTTGTTCGGAAAAAATTGAATGACAACTTTTTTTAACATGCTTTATTTACATTATTAGTGACACGTGTAATTCTTTCCGAACTGAAATGTCAGAATTTTATGTTGAGTGGTCCGAGCTGGAGCCCGTCAACCTGCCTGAGCTTTGTCTAAGAGCAGGATGTAAATCACTGTTGTCTGCCACAGCACTAATTACTGTATTAGTATTTAAAGATTAGAGAGGACAGACCATAAAAGCCTACATTTTATTGCATTTCATCCAACAGTACCACCCAGAGACCACCCCACCCCCACTCTTTCCATCTCTCCATTTCGCCGTATGTCTCATTCTTTCCCTTCTCTCTCTCTCGCTCTCTCTCTCTCGCTCTCTGTACAAGCGTGTAGGCTCACTAATGGTCTGTTCTAATTCCCCATTTGTAATAATGATCAAAAAGCAATCATACCAGTAGGGATAAACACAGCGAAACAAAGACAACTATCAATCATCACATGCCGATCATCAGCATTCCTACACACACACAGTCCATCAACATGCCAAACATGTGGGTGTATATACAGAGGTAAATGTGTGAGCGAGAGAGAGAGAGAGAGAGAAGGAAAGAGAGAGAGAGAGTACAAGTGCTGAACTAACACGAGCATTGTTTTGAATAGATGCTGTCTACAGAACATTTCACTGGGCTCCACACATGAGAGGGTTATTAATTGAGAACAAAAGCGGAGCTGACTGCTGCCGAACGATGCGCTGAACCCCTCATGGAAAAGCGGCCGAAGAAGATTGATCTGACTCTGCAAAACATAGATTCAAACCAGGAATGACAAGAGTCTCACTGTCTCATAAACGCAATTACGTTTGTTCATTTATCCAGCCACTGCTGCCTTCATTACCACTGCCGATGTATTGCTTTTGTCAAGCTCCTAACCAACAGAGCTGTGGAGATAATGGTGCGCTCACTCTGCTGGGAGAAAACACGAGAAGAAGACAATGGTGTTGTTAAGTCACTTAAGTCGTGTCTGAAATCCAAATGAAGTCTAAACGTGCTTTCACACCTAATAATCTGATTGCCAGTGCAAAATTGATACTTTTGGTTCATTTGCCCAAAAAAAAAAAAAAAGTTGATTGATGGGGCATGTACTGAAAACTGTACTCATAAAACTCTTTAGCTGATTGTTCAGATGGAAAGGGGTAAATGAACCTTTACCTAGCATGCAAAGAGACCATAAAAATCACCAAAATTATTAGATACTTTTAGAAATACTTAGCTTAACACGTTTTAAATTAAGTGTTTAATTTTTCCATTCATCCATCTATCCATCCATTATCTATACCGCTTATCCCTTTATGGTCGGGGGAAGCTGACTTCAGGTGAGAGACTGGATACACCCTGGGCAGGTCGGCAATCTATTGCAGGGCTAACATATACACGGACAACCATTCACACTCCCATTCACACCTATGAGCAAATTAGAGTAGCCAGTTGACCTACTCTGCATGTCTTTGGACTGTGGGAGGAAACCGGCACGCCTGGATGAAAACCACAAAAGTTTGTCCCACAAAGGGCTCAGTACAGAAAGACCCCAGTTGGTCCAATTTCAAACCCAAAAACCCTCTTAATTTAGCAGCAAATATAGAAAATTGTATTTTCCAAATTACACAGCATGTTTGGTTTGCTTCCTGCAGTTGGGTCAGTTTGAATTGAATAGCTTTCTCACTGCAATCAAACCACGATAGGGTTCGATTGGAACAAGATTCAAGACCACCTGGCTCGAACTTTTCTTTCTGACACCATACCTGAGTGTGACTGGTGCGTTCTCGTCTGCCTGAACAAACTACACAAGGGGGAAATCATACCTGGTTTCCCTGCAAATGGACCAAATGCTGCTATATGAAAGCACCCTAAACTGTGTATGATGGACTATATACAGGCAGGTGACAAATTAAAGGAAAAAACAACAACCACCAAGTGTCTTGCAAAGGTGTTGGGTCCATGACAAGTCCCCAGAACAGCTTTAATGCTCTTTGGCACAGGAACTGTACTGTGGTGACAATTACCAGCATAAAAGATGTCTTCTAAATGAAGAGCAGACATTATTACAGACCACTATTTGGTCCTCAAAATGGCAGCCATTAAACATATGATATCACAAGGACATGTCAGAGTGTGTAGAAAGTCTAAAATAATTCC
Organism: Parauchenoglanis punctatus; assembly: GCA_030068025.1. Classification (NCBI taxonomy): domain Eukaryota; kingdom Metazoa; phylum Chordata; class Actinopteri; order Siluriformes; family Auchenoglanididae; genus Parauchenoglanis; species Parauchenoglanis punctatus. Next base: position 5,044,837 of record JAQQZU010000011.1, read on the forward strand.
AAGCTGAAGTGTCATAAACTTAAGGCCAAGTGAGTCCAAGTCAAGCAAATCGTCATGAAAATCATGACTTAAGTAGGACATAAGTCTCGAGTACTACATCATTATAAACAGGACAGTCTGTCTTGCTAGTGGTAGTGCACTACAGGAGAGCTGGAAGGTGGAATACTCATTTCATTTGGCACTAAATCCGAGTGTTAAGCATATTCTGGTCAGAACAGCTCTGCAGGCAATGACTGAGCACAACCACATGCTGAATTCTGCTTAACCGTACTAACTACCTTCCAAACCAGCCTCATGAAATGGTAGGCTAAAATTACAAGCTTCCTTTTTTTGATCCTTCATGATTTCAACATTTTGCTTCCACTTGCTTCGCTTAGGGGGGAAACACTCTTGAAAACTCCTTAATGATGTCTAATTTCACGTGTCGACGGTAAATCAATAACAGCTAGTGGGCTAGTTGATTTAAAAAAGGTGGATGGTGGGTTTTTTGAGAGAAATAAATGCATTTGAACCAGCGTTCTAGTTACGTTGTGAGCATACTAGCATAGTACTAATAAAAGTTGTCAAATGGAACAACACTTTTTTTTATACCAGTTTCTCCCAGTTTGGTCATTTGGCAATTCCCACCCATTAGCTAGTTCTCCCCATCATAGGACACCTACCAAACAGGGCTAGCACATGCTTCCTCCAAGACATGCAAAGCTGCAACTTCCCAAACTGCTGCATCACAGGGCAGCAGAACGCACTCGGAAAAAAGCATCATCTACCTTCTTCCACATACATGAGCTCACAGATGCAAGCGATTGGTTAGTGTCGCTGCGAGTAGCAAGAGTAATCCCATCCATCTCATCCAGCCTCCAAGTATGCTCTCTTGGAGGATGGCTTTAAAAAGAGTGCAACAAAACAAACAAATAAATAAATGTAAAATAATAATAATGATCATAATAATTAGTAAAAAAAAAACAAAACAAGAGTTGCTACTATAGAAACAATAACATATTAGAACGAGTGCCATAACATAAAACTGTGATTTTTCTGTTATGGAAAACACTTTGTGACCAGTCAGATTTGAGAATTCACTTTATAGTGATTTACAGGTACTTGTCAGTGACAGTATCTTGGGTGCCTAAATTTCTTATTCTGTCACAGTCTGTCCCTCTCCCTGTCTGTCTCTTCTAGCACTTCTGTCCCCTGCTGGTGGAGCCGTTGGTTTTGGGACATGTAAGCTCTCAGCTCTGGATACGGTGGAGCCACAAGAGAGCCACATGATGTAGTTACACCATGAATATTTTAAACTCTTGCACAACAAACAATGTCATACGGAAAAAAAATGCCATGCCAGGAGCCACGTCTGAAGAAGAAATGAGTCACGGAGAGTCATTTTATTCGCACACACTACATTATGGGAGCTTTAATAGCACACGCGGGTGTCGTACGCAGAACAGGTATTACATGTTTGAGTGATGGGAAGAAAATGGGTTTCAGAGCACATGACATGTATATGTATATTCCATAGGCAGGTGCATAAGAGAGAACAACAGGGAGGGGAAGTTCGGAACAACAACTGAAGGATGTACGAAAGAGGTGACGGAAAAAGAAAGACAGCACGGATGAAGAGGGAGGGTGAGGCGAAGAGACAGAATGAGAGAGAATGTGTGTAAGATGATCCATTAAAGAGCGCAGGGGCGCAGTGCGGAGCACAGAGGTGGGGCCGGGCCGAGACTCTTTAGCATGCAGGCCATGCGCAGGCCGAGCTCAGCCTGAGCTACACAGAGCCGCTATGACTCCCTTCTCTGTTCATGCAGCCCTCTGAACCCATACAGCAGAATTTTGTATGCAAAACAAAGCACGACATTAATAAAGCCCAGTTTAGATATATTTGATTTTCAAAAGATCCAGCAGGTGGAGGTGTACCAGAGTTGATTACATCATGAAAAGCAGCTCCATTGTGGCCATGAAAGCAACACGTGAGCCGTTCTTTTATTCAGGTGACCGCAACACCCATGCACACACACTCCTCCACACTCCCCATGCTATCTCTGAATAAGAAGAAAAAGATTCAGGGCAATCAGTCACACGCTGACCGCAGAAAGTGTCGGACTTCCTTCTCCTTCAAGACAGCAGTGGGAGAAAGATAGCAGTGGCGTACAAGCGATGCTGCCACTGATCTGCTTGCAGAGCCACGAGCCCAGCAGAAACACAAGATGGATGAAGGGAGAGCATTTAAATGCAGGCGCAGAGGGGCTCGCTGGGGAGGGGGCTGACTCTGGCAAAGTTTCTAAATGAATCCCACTGCGGCACTTAAGGGAACAATAGCGAGCATTTTCGACTTTTTTTGTGATTTCGTGCCAATTTTCTACCCATTTACTCATTGTGAATTCCTAAGTCATTATCTTGGAGCGCTTTTCAACCTATTAGTGTGTTTGCTGAGGCCAGACCTGAGTGAAATTGATACTGAAAGTGGACACAAAAAAGCAAAAAGTTTTTTTGCAGGGCACAAAAATCTTTCATTTATTGAAGGGGTGGAAAATGTAAACCATGAAATCCCACAAAATCAGCTTGTATTTGTTGGGCTTTTGGACAGATAGAGACCACAAGACTGATTGCTTTGGACTACACTTGACTGTGACTCCGTCGACTTTTTCTCCTTATTATTATTAGTATTATTTCTGTCTTTTTTCTTTAACACAAACTTTGGCAATGCAAATTCTAATAAAGCTGATTCTGAGTCTGTTTGTACAACTGCTGAATTCACACCCAGTCAACAAACCACAATGAGGAAGTAAAAGCATCAGGGTTCAAAGAGACTAAACACTGTTTCTTGGACGTGGCCTGGAATAAACCTTTCATAAAGTGAAAAAAAAACCCAAAAAAACCCAATATATATAGTATATATATATAGTGTTGAAAACTTCAGGCATTCCTGATCATGCTTTCTCTTTTGAATTTTTCTCAACCAGAAGTAAAGTTCTGGCATTTTAGGGAGAACCAGCGTACCATAAATGTGGATAAAATAAAACTATGTCTGTCATCCTCCGTAACGCTGGAAATCATTTGGAATTATTATTATAATTATCCTGACATGCAATTTCCAAAAGTCTGGAATATAAAATTATTTTGGTAAGTTATATTTATACTTTCTTCAAGGTGAATTGACCAAAAAACCTGTTTTTTTTTCTCCATCTTTTGGGCTGTTTTGTTTGTGGTTGCAGCAATTTAGCCTCAGAGACATCCGGCTAGTTGTTTTTTTCCCAGATGTCCACCTCATAGGAACTGATCGCACCTAGAAAGGAGCATTAACTTCCACTTTCTATTACACAGCGACAGACAGGGCTTGTTAACCAAGTTAAAATCCCAGTACTTTTAAGGTGAATGATGGGACAGTCTAGTTCTGATCAACACACAGGCTCATATGAAGTCAAAGTTGAAGAAAAAACATTTGTCTTACACTGAAATAGCTTGTAATTACATAATTATTCTGCAACCTTGAAAAATGTTAGAATTGCTTTGTAGGCTGATTTTAATATAGGATAACTGTCCAGATGTTCTTTTGGTAGGATATGCAATATGGTTATAGAAAATGTGTTTGATCCTCCCTGTAATGATCACAGGCAATTCCAAACCAACTTAAATGGACATCTCCTAACATCTACAGAAGGACCAACATTGCTTGCAAGAAAATCCTAGCAAACAGAGAGAAACAAAGCAGGATTTTACCTCAAATAATGAGAATGAAAATTCTGAACTATATGATAGTCTCTCAGGTTAGAACTGATAGCAACAGTGAATAAGATCTCAGGGAGGCGATCTCAATGAGGAGTCAGGCCAAGCTTTTGGTTATGTATGACAGGCAGGTCCCTAGGAGGGGTAATGCTATACTAGATTGCCAGGACCACCCACTCCAGAGCGAGTTTGCGCTATTGCACTCAGGCCATCCTTTCAGGGCACCTGTTGGGAGGGCTAAAAGACTATGTCTCTTTCATCCCAAGTGCTATTGATATGCTTAATGGCAATTAGCACTCTGGCTGTATTCCTTTCACTTCCCTGGCACATTTGAACACTTGCGCATTGCACTCTTGCATATTTGTACTTGGTACACGTTCCCATTTTCCTGCACTGGTTTTTTGATTTATTATTGATGCTGTTGTTGATGCTTTCTTTTGTATTCTGTCAATATGTGAAACCTTGCTGCATAACTAATTTTCCCTACCAGGACAATAAAGTTAACCATAAACCTTAAACCTAGGAGCAGGATTATAGCATCCATCAGCTGAGAAATGTTAAAAATGAATACAAGACATTCCACCATATGTAGTTCAGTTTCATCCATTCCTATCCAGCCAGATGTTTCTGGTAGCATGTGAACTAGCCAATGATGATACCGTCTTGTTGCACATATCAACAGTGTGTTAATTCAGACAGGTTCAAAATCAGACAGTTAGTCCTGATGGCATGCAATTGTTGGACAGAATGTTGGTGTAACATTAGCCAGCTAGTTAATTTGTTTTATTTGTCTTTTCAGAAGCAGCAGGAAGAAATCAGCCCCTTTAATAAGCCTCTCTAAATATAAAAAAATATTTTTACTTTTACAGACCACGATCCTGCCTTCTTGTGTTCTATTAGCTCAGAAGACCAAGACTTGTGAATTCACAGGACAAAGTTCACCAAGATAAAGTCCCCTAAAAAAATAAGTGACAAAGGAAATAAATGCACATCTTTCACATCTTGGGTCCTTCCACAGTCAGTGAATTGGCTTTTCTGTCATTGGTCTGACTGCTGCTTGACTTGAAGCACGTATGTCATGTAAGCAGGCAGGCAACGGATGTAAAAGCAAAGGGAACTTAATTTTACAGCAGGCAGACAAAGTCCAAAACATGAAGCAAAAGGCAACGGTCAAAACACTTGGCAAACAGGGATATCAAAGGCTGTGGCAAAGTCCAAAACTGTAATCCAAAAACCAGATAGACAAAGGCATAAACAAAGGCTTGGAATAAACTGTGAAAACTGATTAACACTTCGCAAGGAACTAAACAAACTAAACTCCTTCACTAGTGTGACCGTGATTAACTAAACTCAAAACAGGTGTAACCAATCAATACTCAGGAGACTGTGAAGGGGCGTCGTGAATGCTGGGAATTGTACTCCTCAGCGGCCGTGTTTAGAGGCTACCGAGACTGCTGGGAAACCGAGTCATGGAGCACTGAGACAGAAAAGCAGGTGGCAGCGACGACATGACAAAGTATCTCCTTTAGCAATAGGTCAAATATCTTAAATGCTATGGCTAAACTGTAGCTGTTTGGAATTAACTTCATCAAAAGAATACTATTTGGCACTGGAGACTGTGTTTGCACAAAATACACACAAGGAAAACTAAAAATCCGGAAATGCACAGCCATATCACCTCGGTCTACAAGGCTGTCGCTGCCTTGTTATGATATTATATAGACCTAAAGTTTATATGTAAGTACATGTGGAAGCAGGTGAGTCCTATAAAGACTGTGTGAGAGATTGTGGTGATGACATCATTAATCATTTGTTACATTCTGTAGGCTGCATTGATTTAGATGATTGCTTTTAAGGACAGCAGGGTCAATGTGCTTCTGCAGGTCAGTGATAACCAGAGCAGCACCTACACTACAAGCTGATGTCAGATAAGCTGTTAATATTTAAGGGGGAGCAAAAGGGAGAACATGGAGGAACCGGAGACTCCACACCACTCTTACGCTTGCGGATCGAAATCCATTTAATGTCAGCGACAGACCTGCTCGGGCGTGAAATCTGTAAAGTGGAAAAAATGCAACAACCGTGCTGTACACGATGCCATTGTCCGCCCACCACAGAAGAATAAAGACAAATTAATGCAAACAAAAAAGTGCACTCCTTCATCATCTTCAGAAAGGAAATGAAACGATTCAATTCCCTCAGTGGACGTAGTCCAGCTCTTTTTTTGATTTACGCGCATATTCTCATTTACAGGCATGCGAGAATAAACAAGAACACTGGTGACATTATTGCCGTGCAACACAAGGATTAAACGCCTTGCTCAAGGCCAGCAGTCAGAGCAAAGGCACTGGTAATTAAACTCTACAGTTCTCCCTCGGCACCTTAAGCAAGACTCTTTAATATATGCTCTTAAATGAATACAGGATGCTTTTATGATGCCCAACAACACAAAAACAGAGTACATACTGTGTATTTCCAGGGAGTAACTGGAGTGTATTAAATTAATGCGGCAAGAGTAAAGCGAAGTATAAAGTATCTAGAGGAACATACATTTTGGGAGTTCGGGACATTTTGGGCTTTCCTTAAACCTTTGTCGACAATGTCCTGCTCCTAGAGAAATATACATAAACTCATACTTGTATTCTTGCTCATTCATGCAAAGTATTCACTCAGCCAATCATGTGGCAGCATCACAATGCATAAATTATGCACTTGAGGTCAGGAGCTTCACTTAATGTTCACATCAGACATCATAATGGGGAAAAATGATCATCTCAATGTCTTTCACCACAGCACGGCTGCTGGTGCCAGACAGACTGGTTTATAATAATATCCAGCGAGCAGCAGTTCTGCAGATGTTAATGCCTTGTTGTTGAGACAGGTCAGAGGAGAAGAGCCAGACTGGTCCGAGCCGAGTCTACGGTAACTCAAATAACCATTCTTTACAACTGTGGTGAGCAGAAAAGCATCTCAGAATGCACACCTCATCGAACCTTCAGCAGAAGCCCACATCAGGCTCCACTCATGTCAGCCAGAGAGTATGAGGCTACAAAACAAATAGAATCGTTTCAAATTGAACTGAGAATAAAAATGTAGAAATAGCCGTAATAGCGTTATATTTGTTTCCTTATCAACTGAAATATGATAATGAGATGTATTAGATGAATTCTTATATTTAAGATATCGCCACTTACACGAGTTATCATTTTTGTGATGAAAAAAATGTAGAATTAGTGTTTAGTAACATAATACATTAATAATCAATGTCAGAATCCTGAGATTTAAATAATGAAGCCTGAATAGTTGATTCAGCATTTTAAATTTATTAATGAGCACTTAATGGAGATGGGCATTATGCATATCATAATACTGTTATTATAAGTGTGGTAGAAAATTTCCACCCGTTGCTGACTGATAGCCGGGGGAAAGGAACAAACTGCAAACGTTCATTACGGTACATGAGTACATGGTTAATTCTAGCAGTACTTTTTTGAGTATAGTTAAACAATAGCAATCATTTTAATGCACAAATCAGCGGAAACAGTGTGAACAATCTGCAAATTACACAAGACAAACTCGTGGAGATATCATTTCACAACTCAGCATCTAACCTGTGGAAACACATACAGGTAAACCCCTGGCTATCAGAGAGACCAAACTATCTTCAGAAGTTTTACACTATAAATGTATTTAATGATTAATTATGCAGGTAGAGAACATGTAAAATGTATATGCTAGTTAGTTAACAAATCTAGTTAACTTTAAAGCTACTGAAATCCCAACAGCATTTGGCTAAGGCTTGCTAACATTATCTTTATATCCTGGTGGTGGTCACTTCAGCATAGCTTATTTGGTTAGTTAATATAACTGTTTAATAGCATTCTTAGCGATTCAGACAACACACAGCTTGTCTGGGCTCAAATAATCACTCATTCTCACTCCGCCAGCAGATTTCCAGGAGATGTTCGGGGATCTGGAAGTTATTTTAAACCGCATGCTACATAAAACAGATGGATAATTAATTGACTAACACATTGAAAATGGGACACCAGCTTGGGAAAGTACCAGAATGATGACCCAATACAGTCAGGAAACAGATGATTCGGAGTAGAGTAGTTATCAATTTAGAAACTTTTGAGGCTCTATTTTACAACCTAGAAGGATGAGGAATGTTAGAAAAAAACCAAAATAATAAACAGAGTGAAACTCTGTCTCAAGGTACAGTTTATACACAAGTACTCCTTATTGCTTTCGCCTTTACCCTTTGTAGGAAAAGGTGAAAAAAGGAGAGAACAAACTGGCTAACTGCAGTTATTTCATACAGGCTTTATCCAGATGAATGTACTGCTTTTGTAGTTTTCATGATTTCAGTACAGAGAGCCATTCTCCAATATTTACGTGGCACTTTCTTACAGGTAAAAAGCTTCAAAAAGAAAGAAACTAGACAGATGAAAGATTGGAAAAATGTCTCTTGGTCTGGTGTTGCTGGTACTGTCAGATTTTGGTGTCAACATTACGATCCAACGTGCCTTGTGTCTACAGTACAGGCTGATGTAATGGTGTGGGGAATGGTTTCTTGGCCCACATTGAGTCCACACTTTGATACCAACAAGCATCATCTGAATACAACAGACAACCTGAGAACAGTTGCTGACCATGTGGATCCCTGTATGACTACAATAGTTCTGTCTTATAATGGCTACATCTAGCATGATAACCCCAGTCACCAGACCTGAATTTAATAGGAATGTGATGGAAGGAGGAATGAACGTGCAGCTGACAAATCTGCAGCAATTATGTGATGTAATCATGTCAATGTGGAAGGAATGTTTCCAACATCTTGTGGAATCAATACCGTGAAGAATTGAGGCTGTTCTGAGAGCATATTATGTTGGTGTCAGTAAATTGGTCTACTCATTCCTACCCCTTTATTTATGACAATATTCAGCATGTTATAATAAACAGATATATTTGTAACAATTGTAATAGTTTCAGGACCTTGGTGAAAGAACTATGCATGTTTTGATACAGTTCTCCCACTGGGATTATTTTATTGCTCATTGGGTTGGTGTTGGACGAGTTTGTAAAGGCCGTTGGACTGTTCTTGCGACTCAGACCTGGCAACCCTGGTGAGAGCTGCAGTTAACTAAGTAAAACGTAATGCTGGGAATTGGTGCTTGGGTTGAAAAAACAAAACAAAACCAAAAAACATAATTTGACTTAGGAAAACACTTTTTTTTTCTTTACCCTTTAGCACTTCCATAGAGAATTCATATGGGAGCTCACTGAACACATTTGAGCCATAGTTTCTTCATCCTGAATTATGCAACAGTGCATAAATTTGCATTAGGATTGACAAAAGCAAATCTTGGAGGCTTTATCATGTTTATATAATTTTTTTCCCATGATGACTAAAAACACAGATTTGCTCATGTGATTTGTACTTGGACTTGGCCACTGGTGACTCAAGACAAAGTGACAACCTTGGTTGTATATGAGTTTTTTCTTTTCAGGTGTGTAGGCTCTGATTTGATGCGGTGTTTGTAAGAACTGTATGCAAAACCTTTTGTGCAGAGGGGAAAAAAATAGTATTTGTGCAGCAACCAGCCTCAGAATGAATTACTTGGGTGGGTTATAAGCAATTCCCATAATAAAGCACTGACGTGTGTATTCACAAATGAATTGTTCTCCAATGCAAATAATATGCTATTTAAATATACATGTTGGGGAAATTAATAGGTACACTTACCCTAGCTACAGGTAATGACCATTATATTAATAGCAATCATATAAACAATACACATTGTATACACGTTGTATAGTTGGGCTGGTGGAAAAAATAGTGAGGTAGATTGTAAAAAAAACAGTACTTTGTTAGTCTGAAAATATTTCAAAGATAGATGATGCCAATTCTAAAGCCAATTACACCAAAAATTAGTAAACAAATAGTACAATTTTCTTTACTATTTTCTTTTGCTTTAATGGACCCTTAATGCTTTCGTATCACTTGTTATAAAGATGAGCGAGACCTCTCCGAATTTCTTAATCCCATTTGTGCCCGCCCCTGAAGGAATTCCTCCCTTAGTTATTTTTGTTGTCCTTTAAACCGAAATAAAATTGAAATAAATTCCTTGTACTGTGGCGGAGTGAATTCCATTGTGAGCTTTCAGAGCCGCAGGTCGCTTATCACTATCCAATTCCACTCAGCTAGTTTAGAGCCAGATCAACTGGACATGACAGCTCCGAGAGGCTGCTCCAAACTCGTTTCCGGATACTGCTGAGGCTGGAGGTGAATGTAGCAGAAAAGCCTTATAGACATTGCTACAGACATTGCATTTTTCATCCATCATTAGGTTACAGTACGTGCATCACTAACTCTAACTTTTTTTTGCACCTTTTTTTGTCATTAACTTCACAGCCTAAAAAACTCTGAAGCTGGAAATTTAATATGTAATTAATTTATGTACGGCTGCTAAGTGACGGGTATTGTTCAGAAAAAAAAGGTTTTGCTACAAAAACTACGACTAGTCGACTACTTGTCATATTACTAGTCATGCGACCCGTATATTGTTTCCTGTTAGTTTTTTTGTACTAGTTATGCTTTTCTTGATCATTTTGCACAATGTCTTTGTAAATGTGTAAAGTGCAACTGTAGTACAAGAATTTCATTGCATATACATACTTATAGCACTCTTTATGCACAGGGCAATAACACTTGAAAAGTGTTGTGTTGTTATGCACAATTTGTCTGTAACTCTTTACCCTCTCCAGCAGTGGAAAGAGAAAACCACTGATCTGATATTATACTAATCTGCTGGACAAGTCGTAGCATTCGCATGAAAAACAACATGGTACAAATAGTGGCACTGGCAATAAGCTGCACATCTTTATTTGTCAATGCACTCATGACTGAATCAGAATGCGGGGGGGGGATGGGGGGGTTGTTATATTTCTTCAAACACCTTGTGAAAAATCTTACCCTTTACACCAGGGGTTGCCAGCATGGTTTCCGAGCTCTGATCGATCGATATTAATGACACTGACATTTAATGGAAAGGTAGATGATGGTGGGTGACAAGGCTTTTATGACTCTCCTGCTCTCCTTCAGAGAGGAGAGATAAGAGGGCATGGAGAAAGGCGTAGAATGAGAAAGTGGTTTATTGCTGTTGTGAGAGCTTTCACTCAAACTACACTTGCGTCAAGGCAATAAAACCCATACTTTACAGATCCTGAACTTCCCCAGGTGAGGAAAGTGTGTGGGTCTCGAGAGGTGAGGGTAAGATGTATACAAGAACGAGAGAAATGTGGCGAGATGTTAATGTTTACTCTGCTAACATCATCAACAGGCACGAAAACGGAGCTAAAATCAGGGCAGAAGATCCTGCATACGTGTGAATATCTACAACAAGGTAAAAAACCCAACATGCTATTACTCTGAAGCAATCAACTCGATCCAGCCACAACAAATCAGCAGTGCATTGTGTATCTCAGCCCCGAAGTGTGTCCCCGGCGTCTCACGGCTGTTTTTTTGTTTTTTTTGCAGCAACATTTAAAATGTCATGCTGCAGTTTTGATGAGATGAGAGCATCTGCCAAATGCCACAAATGTAAAGGCAAACTGTGTTTTAAATGCTGGAAATTCAAACCAAAGAAACTGTACTCGTGATTTAAAACCAGCTGAAAAATATAACAGTTAATCTTATCTGCTCATTCAAGAACTAAAAAAAACATAATAGTGTCGATATAAGCGCATGAAAATCGGCTGCTTCCGTTTCAGAGCTGAGTTAAACATGTCTGATACACAGTGCTGTTCAGACCTCAGTCCTAACGACACACTTTTAATCTGAGACGGTGAAAATCTCAAGGAGTGAATTTGTAATGCACGAATTTATAACTAACAACATTATAAATGTATTTAATAAAATAATCAATTTCAATAAAAGTGAGAAGTAACTGTAGCGGTTGAGTGCTTGGTCAGATTGTCCTTCAATTCGTCAGCACATTTCCCTTCCACATTACTTTATTCATTTGAAGACTCAAAAAATAGCTAATGAAAAGTGTACAACAATATGGAAAACTCCAGCATGTGCTGGATCAAGTGCTATTTTATAAGCTGCGGAATTACGAGTGTCGGAGCCATATTGTTAAACGAAAAACCAAATTTGCCGTGACGTGATTACAACTAGGATGATTCATGCAGCAAAATACTAGACACATACTGATGTTTATTTCAAAGTTTGCCATCGTCTCATTTACATATCATTGCATTAGTCTTTTTATGATTTATGAAATGATTTCTTACATTTATGTTACTATTACAATTGATATAAAACTAAATATTTCTGGACCCCACTGAAAATCCCCTCTCTGACGCCATTACTCAATCAGGCTAACATGGAGGAATGAACTACATGCAAATCTGATCGGCGAACCCGGAATGACAGCTTCAGCAGCGCAGAAACCCTCTCTGAATACAAGCAACTTTCCTCGTGTAACGACTGACGGAACCTTTGAATCGTTGTCAAACCTGAATACAGCCGAGTGTATAGAGTTCTGTCAGCAAACGCTTCTTCCTGTCTTTTAATGCAAGTGTGGTGTTTCAGTTACATGTGTGTGCACGTGGCTTTTACATGTTCTACTGATTAGTTAGCATGCGGCTGTCTGAGTCACGTTTAACAAGTGTTTGTTCCAAATTGTTCCAAATAAAATAATATATAGTATTTGGTTAGTTACGAATAGTGTACTTCCAGAAAACCAGAAAGGAGAAGTGATTTTATTTAAACACTTTGTGCAGGAAATTGCAGTTTCGACCTTGCTTTAGTGCTAGAAGTACAGGTTGATATCAAATATCGCACCCCTGCTGCGTCATAAGGTACTTCTGGCTATGAAATTACAGAAAGAAAATGGACAAAAGAAATTGTCTATGGTGAACTACAATTGCTATGCAACATTGTTACATCAGCTTGGCATTATTTTTCTCAAATGTCAGCGCATGTTGTACAGGTAAACAGTTATTTTTTCCAAATGTTAAAATGCTCAGAAAAGAGCCAAATGACACCGAAGGCTTTTTCGTCTCCCGACCAACAGGGCTGTAGATTGGTGGGCAAGTAAGGAAAACAGGTGGAAATAAAAAAATCGTTAGAGAGTGAATATAAGGAGCTTAACAATGTGTCAGATGTATTCTAAACCATCAGATGTATCACTTTAAATAGAGACAACAAACTAGTTATTTTGGATATGTTTATTGGTGATGGCGCAGGCTGGTCCCACTTTAACACCTATATAGCATACACCGGTCTAAATGCTGTTTAGTCTCATGAGCCCAAATCAAAATCTAGGCACTCTTATAGAGTAAATTACATTAAATTATTATTATTATTATTTTTTTTTTATTATTGTTGTTGTTGTAAGTTTGTAGTAGCTAGTTAGTAGCATTGTTACAGTGTGTGTGTGTGTGTGTGTGGTTTTTTTTTCATGTCAGCACAAAAGAGGCTCTAAGATATTTTCTGTTTAAAAAAATAAAGTGTAAGTGTAAAAGTGAAAAAACATGTATGACAAAACAGGAAATAAACTGGGTTTGATCCGATGACTCATTGTGTCAGAACATCGTCTACTCGGTTTGCGGCTTTCCATAGTGTTCGTTTACAATTTTCTGTATGCGGATTTTCTTGTCCGTCAATTACAGCGCCTGTATTAAATGACCTTTACAGCACATTACACAAAGAATCTGAAACAAGTCTAACCTCCTGACACAGCCGCTGCCTCTGCCACACTGTTGTCACATTTTGTAAGAGCTAATCTGGAGTCGACAAATCGCTGCAGTTGTGTCAGTGCGACTCTCGGGAAGCGGCTCGGTAAAAGATAGATGTATGTGCGTGCGTGTTTGTCAGTCACATCGTTAAACCTTTGCAAGAGGAAGCGACACGATGCCAGCGGAGAGGTGCTCAATGACATCAGCGGCAAAGGAGTGTGCCACCAGAGACGCCATTTTAAACTGCAATCAACAGCATGAGGCAGAAACAAAAACACGCGCACCGCCTCCCAACCTGAACAGCCTGAGAGCAAAGCGCGGATGTTTACACACGTTACGGAGATGCCGACGTGTTTGCATGGGCAGAATAATTGAGTCGTGAGTGAGCTGCACTCATCAAATGAACTTACAGTACCCTGGCAGGGGAAAACACGAGCTCAAGCTCACCTTTCTTATCATTGGCACTTCATGGAAAGAAGGATGAATGAGAACTCAAAAACGAGTTCCTCAAAACTAAAAAAGGAGGTGAAATTGCACAACGCTTCATTCTATCTGCAAGAGTATTATAGTCACGACTGAGCCTGGGAAGCAAAGGATTTACTCCGTAACATGCAGGACATTTTAGATTTCAAATTTAAATTTAATTTTAAGTTTAATTTCGAATTCATCCTCCCTCGATTAATGTGGCTTGATAAATCACAAAAGCGGCTAGTAATGAGAAAATAAACACTCGGGGCGAAGTAATGAGGAATGAGATGCAATTAACTCGCATGTGAGGACTGGACGACATATGAATTTGTAGATATTTACTTGGCTAGTAAAAGAACGTTCCTTTGAGCAAGATCTGAAGTGATACACTCAATGATAGGGAATTAAAAAAAAAATACACATAATTCTCCAGCAGCACCCTGCACACAGCACTCTAATAACTCCAAATTGTATAAATGTCTCACGAGCAGCAGGGGAGGGAGACTCTATTAAAAAGGTTAGTGCCAGCTCACACAATGTGTTTCCTGGGTCTGGAAGTTGAATTATCCAACGTGCCAGCACTGAACACATATGGCAGAAAGCTGGCGAAAAAAGAGAGGCAGACAGAGAGAGAGAGAGAGAGAGAGAGAGAGAGAGAGAGAGAGAGAGAGAGAGAGAGAGAGAGAGAGAGAGAGAGNNNGAGAGAGGGGGATAGAGAGAGAGAGAGAGAGGGGGATAGAGAGAGAGAGAGAGAGAGGGGGATAGAGAGAGAGAGAGAGAGAGAGAGAGAAAGAGAGAGAGGCAGAGGCAGAGAGAGAGGCAGAGAGAGAGGCAGAGAGAGAGAGCGGCAGAGAGAGAGGCAGAGAGATAGAGCGGCAGAGAGATAGAGCGAGAGAGACTTATGAACAGACATTAATGGGTGATGCTGTGCCTCTGTGCTGAATGCTAGATGCCAGTCTTTATGTCCACTGACATTCATGACAGTCTGCGCCACACCACGAGTGCAGGGCGCCTTGTTCCTCTTCTCATTGTAAAGTGACCCTGACTGAAAGGCATTATTGTTATATTTATAATTATGTCCAGCTCATTAACTAAATGTTTAACTGTCACTGCTGCTCTGTTCCTGGTTCGGCTAACGCTATTATTTGCACAGCATGAAATAATAGTGTTAACAGTCAATGCCATGTTCTGTATTAAGTCATGTTATTTATCGCCCTGGTTAGTCACTCCATTAGACTAAACCCATTTTGGATACAATATCACCTGACAGCCACAATGCTTCAGTTTTTCCCCAAGCAAAGTTAGACGCACACAGCTGTCTAGAGAGGACTGTCTGTGTGCTGTAAGATTACAACTTCCCTTCACTGGAACCAAGAGGCCCAAACCTTTGGGTTGACTACATGTCCCGTCGGGTTTTATCCCATTATTATATGACAGTTAGTTCCAGTCCACTAATGGTATCAGATGAGTGGAGTTCCAGTATATATTGCTTATATTTAGTATAACCGCACGGGGACGTTTCACTGTGAGTATCGCTGTCCTCATCTGTATTCACCATATGAGGTTCAAAATGCTACGTCTTAACCGTTTCTGCGTTAGTGTTAGCGACATCACCAGCACACGTCGCAAATGATACATTCTTCCTGAACATACCTTTTGCCTTAAAATACAAAAGCTGGTTAGATGAAGATGAAAAGGAGGACGGGACACCAAATTCACGGGATGCACCTTTAACAGGAATCATTGCTAATAATATAGATCAGAGGGCTATCAGTGAGTGTTGTTTCTTCGGGGTCTATTTCTACTAACAGAGCAAAAACATTTGGTCAAATTGTGTCCAAGATGTCAGTTATTCAATATTGATCTCTTTTTTATAGAACTGTTGTATAAAAGCAAGATCGCACTCGTGTGATTATACGGAATGTCGATTACCTTAGCTCAGCCGTGTCGATATGCAGTATAACCACACTTGGCTACTGTTACATATATCAGGGTTCTGATACAAAGATCCCAGTATATACTCTGGATCTGCTGCATCCACCATTTTTGGCAACTTTTTTATGTTCGTAGAACAAAGATTCATTTGGCTGCTGAAACAAGATACTGCCAATATAAGCCACATCACCGTGAGAAGCATCTAGAAGGTCTCTTTATCAGGCTGACCTTCAGTGCAACTATATAGTGAAAAAACACCAATTTCACTGCAGAAAAGCAGACAGCATAGAACCTGGTGGCTGAAGTCTATTGCATGTTTTGCACTCTCTGTGTGTAATTATTAGGCTCCCATTATGAGGAAAAGAAAGCGGCAGGCAGAGGATCGTTCATTCTCCTGTCACTGCTCCATCTCGCTTCTCGCTGTTGCTGTCAGAGGACAGTAATGTGCATCTCCGTGGTCTGTAATTTATGGCACAAGAGAATGCCAGAAGCCCTCTCTTCTTGTTGTCAAAACTCAAAAGTTACTAATGTATAGTATACACCAATTTGTGCTGCTGTTTGTAGCATAAATTACACAGTTCTGTCCTTCTACACATTTGATTTTAAATCACTTTATATTTCCCACCCAGCCATTTTCTCAGGCAAGAGACAACACTTGTCTTTTAAATATTATCAAACATAATTAGTATTTTGCATGACATATCAAAATCTATGATTGCAAGGATGCAATTTAATGTCAGACTGATATACAAATTAACGTGGTACGAGCTGTAGCTTAACTGTGGACTGTAATTATTGACTGCTGCTTCTGATTATATTGATATGTATTTGGGCCAAGTGTGTGGAAACAGTTGAATGAAAAGGCAACCAAATGATCCTACAACCGTTTTTGTTAAGCATCTTTGCACCACAGCATAGAGGATGTTATGCACAAGCTCAGACTCAACATCCTCAGAACCGATAGCGATTTAAATTTTAAGAGTAAAAGATATTTTGCTGCATAATCTGAATGCTAAGCAAGTCAGGTGACTTAGCTAATGCTACCGTTAAACATCTGGATTAATCAAAATGTTTCTACAATAGCACATCGTGGACGGCTGTGCCAATTGCAAAGCAAATCACAGGTTTATAGGGTTATAATATTAACTATTCTAATATGTTATTGAACGAATTAACAAGCTGTCTCTCATTCACGAGTAATTTACAGCTGCTGTAAGTGATAACAGGAATGTTTTGCCAACTTTCTACAACATTAATGTAACTATAAATGGAGACATATCATTCTTTAATAATATATATAGATAAATTATATATATATATTTGCTGTGGTATATGAGGAAAACATCACTCCAGGATGAGCTGCGATAAAAAAAAAAAAAAATCAACTTCACGTTAGCAGCGAGAGCTCCGCTTTGCGCTGGGCTGCATCGCACCACCCTGTGCTTCCTAAAACAATATGCCTGTTGTATTTTACTCCTTACTCATGGAATAAATTCACAAGTTTGCCTACTGTTACATAAATCATAGCTTTCATACTGCAACCCCACATGTTTCTTAGTTGACAAATGCAAGGGGAGAACGCTGCGGCGTTTTCAATTTGCATATTCATGTACGTTCGTAGATATTAATAGGAGTAACATGAGATTTCCAGGCCACCTTTTATCTACGTATAGTTAGTTCGTTAGCAGCGCCTCCACAAAGAGACCAAAGTCACGCCTTCCTGTCCTCTACTGGCTCATAAGACTGAGACTCATCAATTCACCTAGAAAAAGACAGCGCAAAGAAAAATAACCGATACCTGATAAACATTTGGAGCAAAGCAGAAACGTTATTGGCTGTTTCCTGTGTCGCCAAAAGCGAAAAAGCTATAACATTTCTGCTACTAAAATTTATTCGGGGAGTTTGGACAAATGGATGTTGAAGAAATCTTTAAAAATAAGTCTGTTTCATATACATTTAGTCCAAGAATCCTTACAGACAACAGCATGGCCTGACATCCACTAAGACTGGAGTTCAAAGTGTCACAAGATTTAATAAAAGGAATAAGAGAAACTGCAATAGCACCCAGGTTCTGAGCTATGGTAATGCAGAGCGAAAACAGAGAGCTGAAAACTCATCGTGCTTTATTAACAGGTTGAGGCATTTTGCCTTTGTGCAGAGAGCGTCTCTCGCTCACTCTCTCTCTCTCTCTCTCACTGACTGTTAAAGACATGTGGACGAGCTGAGAGGAGAGAGAGCAGCTGCCACATGGCAAAACCCTCAGCTTAGAGTCGCCCTAATTCTGTCAGCCGCTACTCCTTCATGTCTCAGCTGCGGCACAAGGCAAAAATCCCACTTCAACGTTGTCTAAAGCCAGATTATGTTTACTATTCTTATTGCAGGGAATCTTCTGACTTCTTCGCAGTGCCATTAGGGCACAGAGGACCTGCGTTTCACCTCTGTCATGTAAAAAGAAAAAAAAAACAAAAGACATAAAGCATATATTTATGCTTTATTTTCTGCTTATATGGTTTCCTGGGGTCTAACAGTAGATTAGGATGCATGACAAATCACAGGTTTACGTTAATGCCCAGATTCTAATATGCTATAGCAACAACATAACCAGAACGTAAATCATGGATGTTTTATCTACTCTAAGCTGAATAATAAACAGATTAACAA
>JAQQZU010000011.1:5091861-5104390 GCA_030068025.1 Parauchenoglanis punctatus
ATGTGTGTGTGTGTGTGTGTGTGTGTGTGTGTGTATCCCATATGTCTTCCTGTTTACTGCAATATATAGTTACTAGGTCAAGTGTAACACTGCGTGTGTGTGTGTGGGTGCGCATGTGTGTACGTTTATAGTCTACCCACCTTCCACAGTCACATTGTCTACAGAGAGCTGCAGGCTCTTGCCCCGGCGCACCACCTTCACAGAATGCCACTCATTGTCATTCAGCTTGTGCCCTGCATTGAGAGTCTCTGGTCCTTTACCTACACACAGAGGGCCAAAGTCACACACTGCCTCTGGCTGCCTGCCTCATCAATGCATTACAGCGTCCTGTACCCCGCAGACTAGCAGCTTACACACACACACACACTCACACACACACACATCATACCCATTCGCACATTAGAGCATTAAAATCTTATTTCAGGTTTAATCAGAAAGCAAGGTGAAGCCCAAAGCTGATGGTGTAAGACACCCTCTGCAATTCTACACTTTGCTACATGCAGAATAATATAATATGTAATGGATTACTAATCCCTCGCGTGTACACGTTAACTCGCTCTTATATTGTTAAAAGGAAATCTCTTATGTGATGTGTAATAATCTTACAGACAAGGTGCTCGTATTATTTAGCCGCAGCACAGGTAGCACGAAGATCCGCTTAAAGATTTACATGTCTGAGAGCGGACGAAATATGCAAAATATCTACCCAAAACCTCAGATTACAGGTATAAGAGTCTTTTTGATAAAAAAAAATGGCATAATCCATCACATTCCAGGCAGCTCTGAAGGTTAATTATAATGATTCACATCAAAGTATAAGCTTCACCCTATGCTGGGTAAACGGGGTTTATTAAGCAATTTTATACCATACAGCTATTGAATTCTTGAATCTGATTGGTAAGAAGGTGTTAATTAACTTCCTATAACAGCAGGTCTGACACTAGGGCCAGCTGTGATTGAAATGACATGTTTAATTTAATGCTAAAAAGGAATCGTTTCAACAGTAACGCAATTCACAGGAACTCCAAGACCTAAACCTAATGATTAATTACTTAAAAACTGTGTTGTCATTTAGCAAAGAAAAATCTTTAATACGACTGATTATGGAAGACGTCTCCAGCGTCAGCGCTTTGCAACACTTAGTTTTCCAACCTGGGAAAGCATTCAGGATGCATGGCATTGTGGTTTGCATCTTTTTGTGCTCCTTAGATATTTTTATTTGCCTTATCAAGTTAAACACACAAAATAAAATGTGTATAAAATTGTTATTTCTAAAATGGGTTTGCACTGCACCACCCTGTCACTGATTATTTTCCTGTATCGGAGCACCCTATCAGGTTTGATTTCTTCCATCATTTTGACATTTTCTGACATTCTCATAATCGTTTTTAGTAGAGGAAAGTGGAAGTAAAGGCTTAGGATTAGGCTTTGTCAATAGAATTAAAGTCTAAACCAACAATACAGAACACTGGAAGTAGGTGAGGAATTAAATGGGATTGTCAGTCGATGGCCGTTACGGTCATAACTTGGCTATAGGTTTTTGGCTTACGTGACACCTACTGAAGATGCGCAGTAGGTGCTGACCAACATGTAGTCATGCAGTAAACATTTTTATTTTTAAATCCGCTCTCTTCAGCTTAGGTGTTTTAATATTCTTCTTCAAGCACAGGTAGCAAGCACGGTGTCCAGCTCCACAGTGGTCGTTCTCTCTGGTCTCCCAGACCCCAAAGCAACAAAAAACCACCAAATCTGATAACCCTCCAGTGCACCCAAACATCATCCACAAATGGAATTTCAGTGATCGTGAAAACATGAATAGCAAGGCTTGTGCTAATCCTGGTGGGGATCTGTTTAAAAAAAAAATCTGAAAGTGAGAAAGGATGGCTGCTGCTGTTTGATGGATATTTATTAGATTCTGTATGTGAAACATATGCTTGCCCTAATTAGCAGCAATCCTCTCTGTTGCTATCAAAGGCAAGTGCAAGAAGCAGAGAGGAGGGGCATTAATGCTCTCACACCTTCTGGAACTTTGTTCATTAGATTTGTTTATACGTTTATAATGAGCGTACACTTTCCTAAACCATTACGGATCATATCATGTCCAAAAACACTTTATAATGGTTTAAAAAGTATACTTCATACCCGACACGCACTTTAATAGGAACACGGATATATCAGCTCATTCATGTGCTCAACCAGTTATCTAATCAGGAGGAAACAACACAATGCATACTGCCATGTGGATACAAGGGCTACGATTTACTGAGTTTAGTTAGTTGAGTATTTTTCATGTACAACAGAATGGTGTGAATCACAAAAAACCCTCCAGAAGTATGAAGTCAGAGGTGGTTCTGCTGGAAGAAATGCCTCGACTCAAATCACCAGTGTTCACAAAAGGCAGTGAGAAGATAAGCATCTCACAACATATTAAACCATGAGGTAGATGAGCTGCAAAGGCAGAAGCCCACACTGGGTTCCAGTGCTGTCAGCCAAGAGCGGGAATCTGAGGCTAGAGTGCGGACAGGCTCACCAAAACTGGACAGATGAAGACTAGAAACATGTCTTACTGCCTTGCAGACAGCAGAGGGTTTCAAAAATGACATGCTGCGTCTTTATAGAGCATCAACATTTCATAATCAAATAAGTCACCATTTCAAGAGTCAATAAATTTACTTGCATCTTGCTTGCATACTATAACTAAACCTACATAATTGACTGTATATAAATTGGGAGTGATTTACTTTTGTGTAGCAAAACAGACATGCAGTCAATACATTGTGTCATCAAGGATATCAGGGCAATGGCCTGTACAGCAAGTCCTCGGCTGTGTCGAGGAACATTGTGTTTCTGTAGCAGATTATTCAAAAGGGGCTTGAAAGGGCTATGAAAGGGCCTAGGATACAGATTTCAGTCCGCTGCCTTTCGCACAATAATTAAAATAGCTCTATGAATAGCAAAATGGATATGAATAAATAAAACATAAAATAGTGTGTGCACTTACAGGAAAATAAGTAATCCCAGAGTGACATTTTTCTTATAACAGCACATCCCAAAGTGTTTTATTCCTCTTATACCACAGCAATTTACCCAGCTGTGTTTATTTATTTAACTAATAAAGCAGCTCCAAGCAGTCTTTCCCTCACCAGCCTCACTTTATTTCTCCCTCTCTTGAAGTTGTAAGGCAAAAAACTGTTCCAGCTTCACCTCTAACTTTTACAAAGTGCTAACCTTGGAGACTGTCTCCTCACAGGAAATGAACCATGTCAAACATATACATTTTAATGACGTATAATAACGTAAACGACGTATCAGAACCTGCAATAATTTCGGTGAATAAAAAATAGACAATTATTTAACACATACTGAACCAATCAGAACCGAACATTCAAAAGAACTACAGTACAATTATATTTAATTGTTATAATTAAGCATAATATAACATATTGTATATACGCTTCAATTTTCATCAATTCCGTGGACAAACTTTGGACATTGTGAGTAATTTTAGGCAGACAAGTGCGTTATGCAAACCTCTCAGGAAAAAATTGTCATCTGCAGTTAAATGTCTATGAGATTACTTTTGCTGAACACACACACACACACACACACACACAGACACACACACACACACACCAGTACTAAGCTGTTTAAAATGCGCAACATGCTGAGGTCAAAAAGGGACTTCTACCAGATGGCAGAGGGCTCTAATTTAGTGTAATTTACTTTAACTACTGGCGATTTCAGCCTATTTAAAATTTAATGAACATTTTAGCATCATTAAAACCTCCATCAGTCTAAATATGCCTGTCACACCCGATGATAAAAGGGTGGGAGCATCGAGCAGAATCTGTAGCGCGTGGGAGCTGGTGCGCAGCTCTCTCATCATTGTGTACATTCTCCCCAAGCATAGATAAAGGAATTACTATACTAGTGTAATATGTTCACTGACAGAATATAGTGTCATACCATTTATCCAAGCCACCTTTAATTAAAGTCATAGATCTTTTAACACAATATAAGACTCATTTCTTTAGTCATTGTCAACATTACTGAGCCAGGGAAGATCCCTGTTTAGAACAGAAAACACCAGAGCTTTTAACTTCTTGGTGAATGTTGCCATCTGGTGGTTTGGAGCAGGACCGTTAATGTATAGTCATAAGGTATAGATCATATAGGGATACACAAGACACATAGCTCTGCCTATATCTCATGTCATGTCTTTAACAAAATTCAAATGATATGTTTCTCTTTACTGACTACGGAGCTTGGAAGCTGACAAAAGTATTTGAATATAAATTTTATATATCACAATTATATACACGGAACAATTAATATGATATTTTTTGTGGTGTATTTAATTCATTTACAACTTCACCCATGTTGTTTTGAAATCGCTAGATGTAAGACTTTCGCTAGATTTGAAAAAGATCCAAAGCTTAAAATTTCAGAAGATCTTAAAAAAAAAAAAAAAACTCTGAAAATACATATTTGATAAAAAAAATTAGGTTAAAGGTGAAGCATGATGGACAACTCACCCCACCCCCAACCCCCCACCCCCCAGGGGAAGTAGACACTTTCAGAGTGGTCAAATTCAACATTTAGCCAATTGCATTCAGGAATGCAGGAAGATGAACTGGAATGAGGTAAGCACATGTAAAGTTTTATGGTCAACTCAAATACTGCTCCAGTGATATCAAACAGGTGATGCTTCATGTAAACCCAGTGTAACAATTTCCATAACATTCTAGCTATTTAGGCGGTGATAGCTTGCTGGCAATTATTAACAAAAAAATAAAAATTGAATTTTATAATTCTTATATACAAAAATCATATTCAAATAGTTTTGTCAGCTTCCACCTCAATCCCTGTGTGGTTCTTGGTGCATTAGGCATGTTGGCAAGGCTGAAGGATGGGCGAGGGTGTCTGATGACCCGAAACACCTGATGACCTCACATTACATCACTGATGATGTGTCCAAGTGCATCGCAAGATGTATTTTAAAACCTAACATGGCATGTAAAAGAAAACTCCATTTTAATTTGTAATTAATTTTTACTCACAATCAAGTTTGAAGAATTATAGATTTTGAACACTGTCTTTTCTTTCCTCTTTTTTTTTTTTTTTTTTTTAAATAAAGACACTTTATACTCGCTAATGAGCTTCTAAATAGGTTCCAGGTGTCGCCATTCCTCTACCTGAAATGTGTCTGGTGACCTCCAAAATTGATTAAATTCTGTCCAGAGCACCAGAGCATCGTAGGCATTTTGACAGCCAGTATCTGATTAGACTTCTGTAAGTTGTGCTAATCCAAGAACTAGCTCAAAGTGTATCATTCATAGTTGAAGTAATAGTGCTTAGCTAGCAAGCAAGTTTTGATAACATAAATAAAAACACTCTCATGGAAAAACATTTTGGTTAAATATACACAGTCAACATGTTAAGACATACTGTATGCTAAAAGCAGAAAAATGCTCTTTTGTCCAAAACCTGATGTTTTTTGCTGAGCTAGAACACAGGTTTTTGCTTTAGTTATTATCCCGCTTATATTAATAACTTTGCATTAATAGTACTGTTATTTAATCAGTGTTATGTGTTTTAATTCAATTACCTAAACATGGCAAATCCTTTACCGGAAATCTCAAATCGTTTGTTTACTGTATCCATTTGGACCATCGAGACTTGAGTCTCTGAACTGTAACTAATTCAATTCTTAGTTTCTTTGCATTTCCAGTAACATCTGACTGAGTTTCAGAGATACTGTACTGCCTTGCCTACAAGTTTTACAGGAAATGATTTAAGCTGATGAGGTTTTAGTTTAAAAAAAATAGTCATTTGACTAAATATAAGGGGAAATGAAATATGCTAAGCTGATTATTTGTGTGATTAGACGCATCCATTGATTGCTTCAAGATATGTTTCCTTTCCTGTTGGAAAGAAATTCAGTGGAAGGAAAGTATTTCTGTGTATTTTCCAAAACAGATTTTAGATTTGAGGAATGAGAAGAACTGCCATTAATGCTTAACCTAATGGAAATGGCAGCACTTCAGTATACAGTTATAGGTAGTGATTACAGCAGTTATTTTGCATTTGGAAGCTGCTTTTTTATATTCTTTTCTTATATAGTAGATCAGGCAGGGAACCTTTATCTGTACACTAAATTCCACTAAATCCTTCAGCACAACTTTTCAAATATTCAGCTCCTTACGTAAATGTGTACAAGGATTTTCTGGCTATTAACTAGAATCATAGAACTTTTTATTCCTAAACAGTCTGTCGACAGAAGCCATTCATTGCCATTATTTATGAGTTTAACTCATTTTGAAGTTTCGGTTAAACCCACTGAATTCATGTTTCCTGTCAAAAAGGTTAACACCTATAGAAACTCACTAATAAATACGATACCTTTGAAAATAATAGGTTGTGATTTACGCCAAAAAAAAAAATGCCCTCTGCCTCCCTGGACTTGCTTCACGGACCCCTGGGGTTCCCTGGTCCGCACTTTGAGTACCATTCTTGTAGATAATAACTTAATAACTACTCTTTCTAGAAGCAGACAGGTTAATTAATGATTAGTTAAGTGACTGTGGCACTTTATAATTATTGTAATAATTTTCCTCTCAATCCACTCTCTGAAAATATAAAGAAATAAGATGACATAAGTGGCTGCTTTTAATTATACGCGTTCTGAAAAAAGCTGTTTGCAGTGCAAACTCCAAAATACTGCGTAGTTATTGTGTGTCGGGGGAAAAGATGGGACCAAGAAAATCAGCCTTGCTTATGCTAAAAATTCCTCAGAGGGTTTAGAGATTAAAGAAGGCAACACCAAGAAATATAGGAAATCTTGGGTAAGTAGGATATTCTGATACATTTCAATTCCATGTAAGACTTTCACAAACAATTAAAATATCGGTGGTAAATCATCGATTCTGGAGAAAGACTGTTGACATTTGAACAGCCAAACAAATCCACAGCTCCCTTCAGTGCTCCTTCAGAAGCTCCGCCCCAAAAATTCTTGGATGTGCATTGCCAAGGCAACGACACTAACAAGGACACCAACTTTTCATCCTTATCTTTATGTTTGTCTTTACCAATAGTACTTTCTGAAACAAGTTATCATCCAAAATATTCACCATTCCATATCCCATATCCCATTTGCTCTCAAATTTGGAATAACTCTGCAATTCCCCATATTTAAGACGTGAACATTGAATGAATGAATGATTTTCATGTTCCCAAACTAATAAAATTTTCATTTATAACACTTTTATGAATCACTAAGGTCTTACTCCTTCATGAATACACTAAAAATGAGACTAAAAATACTTTTACAATTACAGTAATGCAAAAAAAAAAATTACAGTTACAGATAATTACAATGACAGTAATGCAAAAACAGCTTCAGGAACGGCTTATGACAATAGATTCTGGTGTGGCCGGATGACATGAATAACAACATAGCCTCAAACAAAATGATGTCTAGAGGCAATCATGTGAATATTTCAACTTTATCCATAATAGCAAGTTTAGAGAGTTCACACCATACATTCATAACTGTCTAACAGTTCATTTTGGGTGGTTTTAGACATGCCTTTGTTAAACTTTATTGATACTGGAAGTGTGCTTCCTGTCACAGTGTGTGAGGCCCAGAATCCAAAGAGCTACTATCAATAACTATGATAAAATAAAATAAAAAAAAACTCAAAATACATGTCAGAAACCACGCAAACACCTGAAAGTAGGTGAAAAACAAGGTCACTGTGATGTGTATGCATTTCTGATGTATGAATATTATCCACATTCCTTCTCAATCTTTGCAATATATCTTAAATTATTATTATTAGTAGTAGTATAACAGTCAGCTATTTTAAGCTCAGCACCACCCATTTATTCTAATCTCTCAGTCACATCGTTTGCTTTCTGTAATTAAGACTGTACAAAATGTCTGTGCCGACTAAATGAGTTTGACACATCTTGCTGCAGAGCACTGGATTTTCACAGCTTTCTATTTCTGTAGTATAATACACTTCCACTTACAGACTGAAGGCTCAGGGGATCATAATCCAACTTAGTGTTTGAAAACTGAGAAAGCCGGGCTGCTATAAAAAGGAAGCGTTAAATGGATGGTTGTGTTTAATTTGAAACACTTCAGCGACTCGCTCGCCTCCTTCTCTGACTATTAAACTCCACCAAGAGACGTGGTGTTTGAGCGACAGAGAGGGATGTGAGAGAAGGCGGAGGGAGTGACGGGCAGAGAGATACAGTCAGATAAGAGAAGCGAGGTTAATATTTTGCACAAAGAAAAGAGAGAGAGAGAGAAAGAGAGAGACAGGATTAAGAAGTGAGTGACAGAAACAGAATTGTAAAGACAGTCTTTTAAAAAGAAGCATTTCTTGTATGAAAAAAGGGAACACTTACTAAGGTTACAGTCTATCCCGATACAATCTGGTGGAGAGAGAGAGTGAGATGGTGAGATAAAAAAACTAAACAAAAAACCCCACAAACAAACAAAGGTTGCAAAATCATAATAATAAAAAGACATCCTTCAAGGTATAATCTGCAGACGAGTAAACAGCATTACATGAAGCACACCATCCGGGGACAAGCCGAGAGTCAACCCTACCCCTTTCACACAGCTGCACACCCACGGACACGGGAGCTCAGAAAGTCCACCTCATCATCGCCATGTGACTTTCTGCTCGTCACACCTGGACTCGTGCACATCAGCCTTCTCACAAGCTAATAAACAGAGTCACCAGTTTATTAGGTACGCCTACCTTGTAAACCTACTATACACTGTAGGATGACACTCTGTAGGCATACAATTACTGAGCAAAGGGATTCGTTTATCAAGTGGGATGTGAAAAAAAAAATGTGAAAAATTCCTAGCAGGAGTATTTACACAAAAAAATGTGGTATCCAGTTAGTTTGGAAAAACATTCATATCCCAAGAGAATTCCTAAGTCTGCCTGTAGGAACACTCACTAATGCGATCGTTTACTGATCGGCATATAACTGCTGATGACTTGCTGCATTTTTTGAGACAGGTTACATTTTTCAACAAAATACATCTTACATCCCCAAGTTTAATTTGCTTATCTATTTCACTTTTTTTTTCAAACTTAGTCTTTTCATATGAATGACAGATAATACTAGCTATTGAATTAGGCAATAGAAATGATGGTGCATAAAAAGAGGAAGAGTTAATGAGTGCCTGGTGTAACTGACACTCTACAGCGGCATTACTGGAACATTAAATGCAAGCCGCCTTTAGGGGGCGCTTCTTTGATTCCTGTTTGCTATTTAGTCGTCATTTTGTCGTCTTCAGCTCCCTGTGAGCGTTGCCTTTTATGGAGTTTTGTGGGCGTCACTAAATGTAAATCGGCTTGGCTGTGTATGTGTCAGTAATTTAAGTGATTGGTGTTTATTATCAAATACATATAAGTATAAAGGAAGTCACTGAACATTTTGTACATCTGGAATTTTAGATGAAGCAGGAATTTTTGGTTTAGTTTGGCCTACTGAACTTTACTAAAAGATTGATAAATGAAGCCCAGTTTGCCATCCCACATCTACCCTATCTGTAAATGGAAAGGGCCCATCGCTGACCAGATATTATTTGGTGGTGGATTATTCTCAGCACAGCAGTTACACTGACGAGTGTGTGCTACTGCTATGACTGTATCAATTCTTGCCACTTTATTACACACTCCTAAAAAGACAACAGAACTCATGTTTGTGCTCAAAATTGGTGTCTTCTCCTTCATGCGTGACAACCTTTTACTAAATTAGTGATGGTTGGATATATTTGACTAGTGGACTGTTTCTCAACTCAGCAGTGATAACAAGGTTTTAAAACAAATTGTGCTAATACATTCTAAGAGCACACTCTATCCTGGCAGTGTCAAATCGTGGCTGAAAATGATCACCAGCCAAATAATATCTGGTCAGTGACGGTCCCTTTTCACTGGTAGAGGGGCTGAGATATTGTGCATTAAAAATCAGTAATTGTACACCTACATGATAGGTGTAGATGACTGGTAACTCAGAGTATTTTTTGCGCGTCGAATACGGTTAACATACACGAGCTCAGGTGAACAGCAGGAAGTACTTGGTGAGACGACCGCTCTGTCCATTCGGAGTCTCCTGGAGTGGGTGGAGCCAAAGGGGAAGAAAGGGGCAGCCTGCACCAACAGCCAAGTGCAACAATGCTGGTTTAAACCAATTAATCAATTTTTTTTCCTGTTTCCTGTTATGCTTTTCTCATCTGAGAGAATTCAGTCTGTAGACTGAGAATTATGAGCATGGATCAGTCAGTGCATAAATACTGCAGAAATCCTATGAGGTAATATAAGTCACAGGAAGAAAAAAGGCTTTTTATATTTACATAAACGTACTAGTATAGATTCATATAAATAGTGAAGGCACTTTTGGCTGTGGTGAGCTCTCCAGCTGTCAACCACTACAGAAGAGTGAGCACAGACAGCCAGGGACCAGCATCACTGACCTGCCAAACACACACACACACACACACACACAATGTATTATCCATAATAACTCTCACTCTGAGGAAGATCCCTATTTTTCTAGCTAAAATGGTGAGCTGAATGGCTGAACGTTATCAGTAAACAAGGAAAAATACCTATATAAAAATATATTATAGATAACATTTCAGAGATTACTATAAACAAGAATCTTGACACGTTTTCCTATATTGAGACAAAAAATTCAACCCTGTTTTAAGTGTAACAATCACAAGGAGCTGAAATCATGAAGCTGAAAACTTTTCAGAAATGAGCAAGCCGACAAAGCCTTTTTTACCTTACAGTTGACGGCAAGTGAGAAAAACAAATCGATAGGACAAAGTGCTGGCGAAAATATATCTCCTTAATGAACTGAAAATTATGTCTAACGTGAATTTATGTCTAATGTGATGTCCCAGCGTAAACTGTGGCTGCATACACAGCTCAGATTTTCTTCATCCTCTACCTTAATTTCATCTTTATTACAGGTAATAATAATTCCAGATCGTAAGCTAGGCTAGTTAGTTGGCCAATACTAGGAAGAACTGGTAAGAACGCTGTTATTGTTACAGGATTTTGTTTTCATATCAGAACAAAAGGCACTCCAGCTAACTCTTTATCTTAAAGAAAAGGGGAGGGGGGCTTCGCTAAGAGCACTTGTTGAATTCTGTCAATAAAAGTTTAAAATACGGCATAAAACCATACAACCATCTTTCTAACACTGGAGCAATATGTTAATAATTAAGTCTGATGACTTTCCCATTCTTGAAGATTTTGTGGTATTGATGGACTATCAGGCCAAAATTGAGGCATTTCCATGTTTAGTAATTCAAAAATCCCTCTCAAAAAATAGTCCAATTTCTGAAAAAGACTAATTATACAGATTAGCTTTAGCAAGCCTACATGTTATATGAATTTAATGAATAAATGTTTATTGACGCTCTAACAACTGCCTTAAGATTTCCATTAAAGTCAGTCAAGCAAACAGGTTTTGTTTTTTAATTTCTTGGTAAAGGGAAATGTGTCAAAATCTTGCCCATGGTAATCTGTATATTTTATAGACGTGGCTGAAAAAAAGGCTGGAGTATTTTTGCGTCCTAATGTGAGTTTGCGCTTCCAAACGATCTTTCTTTTTTCCTAATCACTATGTTATTTGGTGGAAAACAGTGGCAGGTCTGTATGAAATGGAGCATAAATCCTCTAATTGGGACATCTCAATTTCCAGCCTGAGGCTGAGAGATGCATGTTGTCTACACTTCAACCCCCTGCCACATGCCACAAATTCACACAAATGCTGGAGCTGCATCAAATATTTAAGATGTTTTCATGCTTTCCATTTCTGGCTTATCGAAAGCATATGCAATCTATTTTCCCCTGGGATTGGGTAATTGGAATAAGAGCCTAACTGAGATATGCTACATTGAATAAGATATTTATATGAGAGGTGTCAGGGCCAGAATGTTATTTATGCAAGCTTGGAATGTGCATTGAAATGTGATTAATTACACTGTGCGTATAGCAGAATGGCTAAGTCTGTGCTCTCAGCGCATCTCACTAAACTTCCATGCACTTCCATTGACTTTGTATAGAGCTGCAGAGAGCAGAAAGAGCATCAGTCACATCTTCTGGACGAGGGGGACTTAAAATAACACCACTGGGTTTCACAGTTCAAAGCCTTATTATTCACTACGCTAAATCCTGTAAGTGAGCTGGTCTCCTGACTGTCCGCTCCAGAGCTGCAGACATGATAGCCATTGAAGGCTGCAAAGATGGGGTGAAAGCTATGCTGAGAAGAGAAGAGAAGAGAGGAGAAGAGAAGAGAAGAGAAGAGAAGAGAAGAGAGGAGAGGAGAAGAGAAGAGAAGAGAAGAGAAGAGAAGAGAAGAGAAGAGAAGAGAAGAGAGGAGAGGAGAGGAGAAGAGACGAGAAGAGAGGAGAGGAGAGGAGAAGAGACGAGACGAGAAGAGAAGAGAAGAGAAGAGAAGAAGACTGATTTTTGGGAACTACAGA
>JAQQZU010000011.1:5111441-5124754 GCA_030068025.1 Parauchenoglanis punctatus
ATAATTCAGTATATGCCATACGTGTTGCTTCATAGTTGTGATGTATTCAGTAATGTTTTACAACGTAGAAAGCAAAACAAAATAAAGAAAAACCCAAGTGTGTCCAAACTTTTGACTGGTAGTGTAGATTCAGTCACAGATTAAATAATGAACAATAAACGCACCAGTAGTAAAAAAAAAAAAAGTCTTGGAAGATCTTGGAAATTCAATTAGAAGACAAGTTCATTCTTTTAAGGTCTTTAATTGATATAATGTAATCTCAGACCAATTTTTAATGACCCATGGAAAACCTGTCACTCCCATTGTACATTGACCTGTGGTTCCTTTCAACCAAGCTTAAGTTTGGATTAATACACTTAGCATATGTGAAAACTATGGACTTCCAGGGCTAGGCATCGAATAACATGCATTAGAAACCACAAACTGTTGTCTTAACATAGCCTCTTCATCACTTGGCTAATTAAATAATACAGTACATCAGCTTAATACGTCTTAATAAGAACAATAACTGTGTGTACTTATCATCTCCTATTTGTTCCCTTCCTATTTATCCAATGATTTTCATAGCAGGAGTGACATATAAAACTGCACAATCGATCCACAGAGCGGAAAGGAATGTGTTGGTGTGAAAATAAACCCAGAATTGATCCTGGGAACATACTCAAGTATTCCCTCCTCTATGGACATCCTTAAACACGGAATCCTGTTACAAAC
The DNA here is from genome assembly GCA_030068025.1 of Parauchenoglanis punctatus. Classification (NCBI taxonomy): domain Eukaryota; kingdom Metazoa; phylum Chordata; class Actinopteri; order Siluriformes; family Auchenoglanididae; genus Parauchenoglanis; species Parauchenoglanis punctatus. The sequence goes on from JAQQZU010000011.1 coordinate 5,112,156, forward strand.
GTGTTTTAATCTATTAACTAGATTTTTCAGGAAAAAGCTCAATTTCATGGTGTTTCAATATTTGTTTCCTCATCAGATTGATAATAACTGATACACTGAAGTGCACATACATGGAGAGACTATACCTGGAGGTTCGGATAGTTATTCCCATGTAAGTGTCTGAGACCTTGTGCACGTATTTAGAAGAACACTCTTTTTGTCTACACTGTTTTTATTGATTGCTCTATGTATTACTACTTGCATTTTTAAACTTATTTGTAGAGTTTAAGCACTTAGTTAAGTCACCCAGATTGTGAATTTGTGTGTTTTAGCTGCAGACTAGACCACTCTAGAACTTGAATGTACCAGCATTAGTTGGAGTGGTCTGTAAGGTTTTCTACCCTTACAGGTTGATCAAGTACTTTTCATAATTGTGTCTTCGACTGCATGCTCTTTTTGTAAGTCGCTCTGAATAAAAGCGTCTGCCAAATGACAAAATGTAAAAATGTAATATAAATGCACTATGTACAATATACATCAGACAGTTCGTGGGTGGAACGTCTGAGGCTGTATCTAAATGGATTAATCAGTGGATAATGCATGCATTTTCACTTTTTTCCACTTAGAGTTTGGTAAGTTTGGTCAAATGTGAAAGTGGAAGGTTATATCTGTAACCATGGAGGAACGCCAGGAACGCCAGCTAGCTACTAGTGGAGTCATATACCAAAAGTCATCACAAGGGTTAATAACTTACCTGACGTAGCTCATCAGACAACAACATACAGCACTCATAAATAGTGCCAACACCATTATTATACCTTTTTATTCTCTTATTATACCTTTTTTGCGCTTAAGAATTGCTGATATTTTGGAGAAGAATCGTCTTGAGACTGTATCCTACTGAGTTTGAGAATCACCCAAATCCACAGAACACCTGGGCTACAATGAAGCAACAGTCAGTCTGTACAAGTTGAATGGCATTTAATATAAAAAGGCACCCCTGGACCTGTGTTCAAATATGCATGCACAACCCCTTCCCTTAACCATTGGGTTGGGGGGGGGCTCCTTATGGTGCTATCCAAAGCACAAACAGTTGGCACACCAGCTGGCCATCACTTTCGCACAACACTTGACAGCCCTTACTGGACACAGGGCTAGTCCGGGAACATTCTCATTTGCAAGAGCAGACAGGTTTGATAGGTATTTTAAAATATCATGGCATCAGTATCTTCGGCAGGAATCCTGGGTTCGGTCACAGTGGGACATGCTTGAACTCTGGTCCCCAATGCAGACACTGTATGTGACTGATAACAAATTCAATTCACAGATTCATCTGGTCATAGCGAAGGCCAGCAAAAAAAAGTCATTACAAGTCTTGCATCTTATTCCCCGTCTTGCACTGGTTCAAAGGGCATGTCGCATCAGATCCCACTGATAGGCATGAAACTCAGATACATTTCCACACCTTTATAAAAAGATCTGACTAGTTTATGTGCACCCAGTAGCAAACCATCAATCTGCCCCATGTCCACTTTAAGAGTAGACCCAGAAAGAGATATTTCTATCTCCAAAACACTGTTCATGGTATAACATATGAGGTTTATGCCAAATGTCTTGCTCATAGTCAGAAAACCTTCCACTTGCCTGCAAACAATTAGAGCTGGCCAGTATAACGGGGCCTTGTACTCTGTGGCAGGGGACACCCACACACTTGGTGCCATGGACAACCCAAAGCCAGGGTACATTACTCCACTGATGTGAAAGCAGAGCATTTCTTGTATACCACAGCAATGGAAATGTGGAAATGCATATTTCAGATCTATGGTTACAACCAATCGTGTTTGTTCACTGTTCACTGCGTTACATCTGATATGCATACTGGATGAATCGGGACTTGGATTAAGAGTACATTTAGGCTTTTTGGTGAAAGTGTGAGGTGGATTCCGGCCCATATCGTGAAAAGTATGGACTATGGAATAATGGAATGTTTGTGCCCAATGGATGTGCCCAATGTTTATATCTCTACAGTCTTTTCTGTTGTAGTGTGTGATAGTACTTTCGCTTAAACATGCCGTGGACAGCTGGTCACACTCTGATCTGATACTAGCCATTTTTATTGGTCAGGGGTGTGTGGTGATCCAGCCGCTTTGTAGTTTCTGACACCCAACTTTGTAGGAATAGTAGGGTGGCTAGATAAGTTTGACTCGGTGAACATATTAGTATTGGACACTGCCATGCACTTCAATGGTACTTTCGATCCAAACTGCAGATATCCAGTGATTCAGTGTGTACACTACTAGTGTTGGCTGCATTATCAGGCCGCATATTTGAGCCTGAACAAATCATTTAATTGAACCCTATCAATTAACCTGATTCACCGAACAAACTCAAGATAAGTTTATAGACTTGTTAGGGTAATAAGATTAGCACCCATGCTGCTACAGGCCAACTCAAATCAGTATTGAACATGTCTTGTTCAATTATGGCAGAAATTATAATAAGTCACATATTACAATTACCATCATCCACAGCATGCATCAATACTTTATATCAGACAGTGCAGATTTAACAACGGCAATACCAAGATTAGGAAGAAATCGGAGGATTACAGAATCTTTTACAGGCTACACATGCGGGGTCACAGTCACCAGGTGATGGGTCTGCTATTCCTATTGGTATTGGACCAAACAAGAATACTATACTAGTTTCTAAGAAAACTGCCCTGGAAATCCAGAGCACAAAGCCAGAGCTTCTTGTTTACGCCAGAAACCTGAATACAGGAGGTTCTCGAGTTACGTACATCTCGACATATGACGTTTCGAGTTTACGACGGCCAAAAAAACGTACAAAAATTGAGACATGAGTGTTTCGGCTTATGCCATTAGTGTCGTACTTACGAACAACGTGGGCGAACTAACTTGGTTGCATGCGGTGCAAGAATACGCAGTAGCGCGACGTATGAGTGAGGGAGTTCAGGGACGAACATTATATTAAACGTATATTTATGTCCTTTTCCTTTTTCTGTGGCTTAGTTGTGTTTTTATTATCTAGATTATGATTTTACAACTGTGTTAGGATAGGTAAGACGTAAGCTAGGGTGTTTCGACTTGGACCAAAATTGGGGTTACATCACTGTCGAAGGAACGGAACTGTGTCGTAAAACAAGGACCCCCTGTATATGTGACTAATGATCATTTTAGCCATAATTATGTAGTCATACTACACCTAGAATTGTTCGATTCATTACTGAGCTGCAGGTTGTATTGTTTGTACTCAGTGCTGTGTCTTACCTTTGCGTCCCTCTCGCTGGAAGTCCACATGACACCACTCTCCATCATTCACCTTCTTGTTGCTAGCCTTTAACTTAACGCTGCCTGAGCCCATGTCCAAAAGGAGGTACAGGAAGCCGTCCAGCAGTTCCATGGCAAAAAAGTCAACCCTGGGTCGGTGCTCGCGTGAACCTTGCATGTGCCCGTGGCTGAACAGCAGCAGGCCGCTGGGCTCTGTGGTGCGGAAGTCAAAGGAGATTGATCCAGTTTTCTTGCCACTCCAGTGAGGGAGGCTGACGTAGGCAGCTGATGCGTCGAAGCTGATAGGATCAAGGGCAGCCACATCCTCACAGCGGAAGGTCAGGTCGCCGTGTAGGGCCACTTTTGGGTCCCGCAGTTCAGCCAACCGGGAAAGCTCCAGCCTAAACTCGTTATTGGTATAGACCACCTGGAGGAGAAAGAATGGGACAGGAAAAGCGAGTCCTATTTTAAGTCCATGTGCATCCACACTGACAGGATGTAGAAATTTAGTAGCATGCTACCAAATGTTAAAGACAAATTCTGGCTGATATATGCCTGAGGGGCCGGCATTCGCACTCAGTAAATACTCGGTTCCTCCTTAAGTGCCCACACGCATGAGTAAATTACATAAACATTGCAGCCACATCTGCACAAGAATACAAAGGAGGATTTCCTCTCCGGCGATGGATCCTGTTTTATTGTCATTGAACGCCTTATGGTTTCTTCAATAAAGGAACCCTGAATGAATATGAAGCAGCTTACAGAGCTGTACAGACACATAATAGGGTTAGTGTTCTAGTTTATAATGTGTTATGAACTATACAATGTGGGGGGTGATAGCCAAGCATTACTGGACTGTTACTGGACAGACTCAAAGACAGGACTGAACAAGAACAAAAGTCATAAAGGACGACCTAGATTAATGTCATAAATGAATAAATGAATAAGACCAGGTTTTGTTTAAGTTATGAATAGTGAGCAGAAATATTTGCTCACACAGCAAATATAAATTTAGCCATAGTTCCAGCAAAATGACAGCCTAAAAAAGGTTTTATCTTCTTTGGACATGGGTAGAGTGTGGAAGTTAAGTAAATCAGTAGTATACTCAAGGATGGCTAAAATGATGCAGATGATCACAAAAAAATATGCTGGTACTATACTGCTGGTACTGGTACTATACTGTGCTCTATATTATAATACTATAATATGGTACTGGTATGTCACATTCAGTGTGACGTCACTGTGCATGCTGTAAATTGTCAGCGTACAATATGTGTTCTGCCTAGCCTGTGCTTGTAGATGCTAAAATGTAAAAATAAATAGTAAATAATAAAAATAAATGTGACATCAAAGTGTTTTATAAGCTACACAGTGTTCTATCTAATTAGCATGAAACTAGTATATTAACCTGTGAAATGTTTGTTTTTATTTTTTCTGTACATATGGGCAAGAGAGTAATAGTGTTGACAGAATGGGTGGATTCATTCTAGTTATTTATTTGTTCATTTTTTAACCATATAAGCTTACAGAAACTGATTTGTGTCAATTCAATTGGTAAAGACTTAAAACTGCTTTTACACATTAAGATATACTCTGTCCCCTTTGTGCATTATTTTTCAAGAAGAGTTGTCTTTAAATAAACAGACTAGGATGTAAGACCATGAAACAATCCTAGGTCCACGTTTCAAGTGGATTATATGAAGAACTCACTTTTTCAGTGCATGTGCATATACGTTTGGGTATCTGGCGTGCCTACCAACCCACAAACTCTGAAGTAAGACAATCCAGTCAGTTTCTTTTGGGGTGCCTAGGTCAAAAAACATGCGATTCAACAAGCCATTCAGACTTGGCTCCATTTATATCAATAGGAGAGCTCATTAGAACAATTCCCGGCCCCCGTCTGAGTATATCCACCCATGGCTTGAGAGCCATCTTTGTGAAGGTATGCGATCATTTCGCTATCATTAGCATATTTCCCTTACACTACCACTATCCTGAAGTGAGTTAAGCACAGGAACTGTTATATCAAGCCTCAGCCTCACAGGAAAGAAACTCTGAGTGGAGTGAGTTTATTTTTGATAGCAAAGTCCCAGCTATAGTCGGCAAAAACCTGACTGTGTGTGCTAACCACTTTTTGTCAGACTGCTTAACCTGGGCCAGTACAACGCAAGACCCAAACGACGGATCAATACAAACTGTCCATGGCCGTTTCTTTGGCCGTTCAGCCACTAACGCTAGCTAGGGGACAGATGTATGCTAATTTTTTAGAACGTTACTGGCATTACTTGCTGCGGTAGCCACAATACCATTACAGCTATTAGTTTGATAGTTGAATGTCTGTAAGGTAAAGTTTATCTTATTAACACTTAAATAACGTGAGATTAAAATGACAGAATGGGTGTGGGGGTTAGCGACGTTAGCATGTTGGGCTAGGGGAATATGTGCTTTAGGTCCACGTGTAATTTATCAACTGTTGTAAGTTAGTGTGTGTGTTTGTGAGTCGCTGCTAGAAGACATGCAGAGGCCAGGCCTCAGAGCAAACTGAGTGCTGTATAGCTGCAGCAATGCAATCATTAATTTAATTTGGATCTGGAGGCACATCTCACCTGCTGTGCCACCTGTTGAACCGTGCATGCAGGCTTCTAGTTGCCATGGTAGTGTGAAGCCATACTCGTGTCAGCACACCCCGTAGAAGAGGGGGTGGGATGAGCAGTGGCTTATTATCATTTAAAGGAACAGGCACTCAAACTAGCTGTTTTCAACGGGACTTTTTAGACAGGGTGAGAAATGTGCTCTGGCGCTTTATCCTTGTGGTATTTTGACCAAGGAACAGCACAGATATTTCATTAAGGCCTCAGGGAACTGTGTAAATGAGTATACTATGTCTCCGTTAAAATTATGCTACTCATGTGGGTCCCAGATCTGACTGTCCCACTACGAGCTGCGTGCTAACAGTGGTCTCAGTCTGGTTTCTCGCAGGTGTGTATGCTATTTCTTTGGCCAGGTGAGAGAACAGCCTCAGCCTGGCACAGAATAACATGCTTTTCATTTTCACACCAGCCTGTTCTAAGATGAAGACTGACGTTTTGTTGCGGGGTGTGAACTTGAGTGTCTCTGAAAATAACACAAGCCAGCCACATTACCTGTCAGTGCCCGTGACAGAAGAATAAAAGCAGCGGTAGGAGCCAAATAAAAGGTGCCAGCTCAAGGAGAGAGAACATGAGAAAATGCAATTACGAGCGGTGGCTTCACAAAGCCCGGCAACTCGTCTGTGTTTTAAAAGGCATGTTAAAGCTGCCAATCCCAAATGGACACAGCCGAAACCAATCAGCCAAACTGTGTTAGAAGATTAAAGTAAGAACAAACACAAACAACTCAAGAATGATTGGCACCTTTCAAAACGGTGGGCTGTTGCGAAATTGATAATGTAAATTTCTCCAAAAAAAACTCTGTCACAAGGTTATGATGGATCGTTCAACAAGATAATAACCACAAACATCCATCTTAATCAACTAAAAAAATGCTTGCAGGTACACAAAAGTAAAATCATGCAATGGGCTCACGAGTTCCTGGAACCCTATTGCTCAGAATTTAATCTAAGAATATTGGCGAATGCCAAATGTCTTTAGCGTGTTAGACATTGCAGGGAGGGACGCAGCGCTGTTAATCTCCTCAGAGGAGACCTCACCGAATCTCAATTCCAAGGGTGCCAATCATTTTTTAAACTGTATTTGAAAATGTTTCAAACATTTTATATTTAAAACAAAATTGCTCCTCTCAGCAACCATGCCTCTGGTTCCGAGCACGACAAATGCTTTCAGATGCATGTTGTGTACTTTTCTTTACATTTAATATGTGCTGTTGTTTCTGTTCTAGTTCTGTCTCCGCCCCTGCTCTGTCACTGGTGTGCTACCTGATTGTGTTCACCTGTTCTGTGTTAATCCCTGAGCCTTGTTCTCTGCTTCCCTGTCTCTAGGTCATGTTTTCATTGTTAATCATGGATGACCCTGTTCTATAGCACAGCATAACTGAAATCTCAAATCTGATTGGTCAGAATGTGTATTATGTACATTATTACTGTGTAACGGCATGTCTCAGGCTTATATAGGTTTATGTTAATGTGCTTGTTAGAAAATGTTATTTTCCTATAGTGATTACTCATTCACAGGGATGTAAAACTAAAAATAAAGAAAGAATTTTAACAATGCATTGCTTAACAAAGAAAAGCATACTATACCTATAATTGTTAATGTTGTGAAGACTTATTTATTTATTTTTTGTTTACCATTTATGGAAAGAGTCTTGTGTTCTTTGTGCTTTGCCAGAACAAGAACGCTTTTAGAACAGAGGACTTCATGCTTTCTGGTTGTCCAGTAAAAAGATTGAGAGAGAGAGACAGAAGAGGAACTAAGTGGAACTAAATTTTCACCTGGACGTTCCATGACACTAAATCTAACTCTAAACTGTTCATTGATCAGTTAATGAATGCATTGATAAAATACACTTTGTAATTGTTGGCAAATAGCTGTGCTATATGTGGAATAACACACTCCAGACCATGTGATTAGATGAAATTAATATCCGCACAGTCTGCTGTGTGCTATTCCATACTTAATGCAGCCTGCCTGTGTTTTGACCTCATGCTACAGTTCTGACTACGATTCTTGGATTCGCCTTAATAAAACACATGCTGAGTTTATGTCTTTGTGTCCTGCTGTCAATCACTGCATCTTACATCCATATATTTAAGCTCGAAATATTACTCGTTGTTCCTTATTTTCTCTCATTTAATGGTACTAATAATCATCCAGTCCTTCATCTGCATACTTTTATTTTTTATTTATTTACTTTTTTACATTTCTACCAATTTATTGACTTTCAGAATAATTAAAATATTTTAACATTTTTATCTGTGCTGAAGCTCTGCTTATATAGCTGGGCATAAACAGGGCTGTAGTGTGGGCTTTATGGTTGATTGGTTAGAATTGAGGAGTGATTAATACAGCCTGGGGGTCAACGAGACGGAGACGAAGAGCTCAGCCCAGTCAAACTGGAATCTCCAGACGAAATCAATTTTTAATTTGGCTGTCAGGAAAGTAAAGCTGAAACTTCAACAGTATGGACATGACATAAATAAGGGACATGCTTGGGAGCAGACAAATAGTGCTCGGAACGAAGGAAAATAGGAAAAGAGCAGATAAAGGAATAGAGGGTGAGGACGGATGGGAGGGGAAATGCTAAGCTTATCAGTGTAAGCTTGTTGAGTATTATCCTTTATGGCTTGGAGTTTAGACACTTTCCAAATCGCTGTCTTTCACACATATGCTTCCTCGACTCACTCTTCCGTAATGAGGCCCGGACCAGCTGGTTAAGTTTCAGGGCCAAAGTTAAAAGAGGAGCAAGCTGTTTAAATGGGGCCACATTTATCCACACATTTAGTAGTGTTAAAGTAGACCTGGATGATATGCCCAAAATATATCACTCTTTCTCACTCTCTCTCTCTGTCTACCATGCAAAAGTCTTAGGCATATGCAAAGAAATGCTGTAAAGTAAAGATGACTTCAAAAATAAAGAAATTAAAACGATATACATATATATGTATATTTTACCTACTCGGAGTTCAAAATGAATTGAAGGAAACCATATGGGAACAGGTATAGATGGGAAAACAGGTTAAACAAAAAAAAATTTCATTCTAAAACATAAATTTTAAATTGAAAATATAAAAAAAAAAAGAACCCACAAATCTAAACAAATCAAAATAGAAAAAATAAATGATTCAATTACATAATTCTGAATTCAACACAAATAATACTTAATAAAATAACTTTTTAACATCCTTCGGCTAGTCCCGTTAGGGGTCGCCACAGCGGAGCCGTTCGTGTCCGCATGTCTGATTTAATATAATGTAATGTATTACTCATTTTAAAAAATAGATATTTAAACATTATATAATAATGCTTATATTCTGTATGTGTGTATGTGTTACATAATACTGATTATGTCTTGTTCTTTGCATAATGTTTTATTTAATTGTTAGTAATGTGTTTGATATTACTTTTTTTAGTAGAAATATTCAACACCTCGCTCTTCACACATCGTGCCATGGATCTCAGACAGACGAACAAACATGTTATTACAAAAGTATACATTTATATAAATACTGCCCCAATACCTGAAAGTGAATAATATTCCATCCATATAGTATAACCACCTACACATTACTACACACATTACAGTATGATTATCTTATTACAGGATGATTACGCTTTTTGCTGCAGCCACTTGACAGTCGGTTTGCTGACTGACACTGAGGCCGTACTCACGTCTTTGAGGCAGCCCATGAAGTTGTTGCTGACCGGAGAGCCAGGAAGGTCGGCCGTGTTTGGACTGCCTCCCACATAGAAGAAGTCATCTGAACCCAGCATGGTGTAGTCCTCCTGGGTGTAGCCTGTGGTTGTCAGCAAGCCATCCACAGATATGGTGACCTGAGAGTGAGGGAAAGGGCAGGGTGGAGAGCGCGAGAGAGAGAGAGAGAGAGAGAGAGAGAAATAGTGAGACAAAGAGAATTAGAGGCAAAGAGACAGAGATAGAGATAGGGAGAAATAAATGGAGAAAGAAATAGACAGAAAACGTATAAAGAAAGACAGATAAAGTATAAAGAGCGACCATCACAGAGAGAAAAAGAAAGGGTGACAATGATTTAAGGCGGACAGATAAAAAAGAGACAGAGAGAGAAACAGAAAGATGCGAGAAAAGAAATAGAGACGGAGATAAATAGAAAGACAAAAACAGAGGACGTGATAAAGAGAAAGGAAATTGTGACAGGGAATTAAAGACACAGGGACAGAAAGAGAGAAAGAGAAAACAGATAGAAAACAGAGAAATGAGAAGAAAAATAGAAACACAGAAGAAGGAGAAATAAAGATTGAGATCAACAGAGAGGTGGGGAAAAAAAACGAAAAAGGGACAGAGAATTAACGTGGAGAGAAAAAAGAGACAGAGAGGCCAAAATGGAACATGTGGAAAACAAGGAGAGAAAGACATGAGAAAGAGATAGGAAGTGACATGAGATTGAGAGAGAAAGAGAGGATGAGAAACAAAGTTTGAGAAACAGACAGAGAGAGAGAGACAGAAAAATGTTGAATGGACGAATAGACATGGATGAAATATAGATGGGGAGAGAGAATGAGAACGAGATAGAAAGAGAAATGAAGAAACAGAGACAGCGAAATGCAAGATGGACAAACAGACATACGGAGCAATGTAGACAGGGAGGAAGAGAGAGATAAATATAACAGAATTGTTGACAAAGAGAGAGAATGAGGGGGACAGAAACAAAAGAATGAGGAATAGAGAGAAAAAAGAGTTGAAACACAGTTAAAGTGTTTGTATAAGTAACAACTGCAACAGTAGGGATCGTAACCCACTTCCTGTTTCCCCTTTTCTTGATTCCATATAAGGTGGAATATATTTTAATGTCTGCTGTTGCTGCTTTGCTTTGCATGGTGGGTTAATGTGTATGTGCTAGGTAGTGTTCACTAGTTAGTGTTTAGGAGGAGAGGTAGGTGGAAAAGATATCTATAAATATGTGTTGAGTGAGTCAGCAAATGATGTAAGGTGATAATATTAGAAGAAGAGGATGAAATGGCAAATTGGTTGCTAGTATATAAAAATGATCATGTGTAAGTGTTAGTCTGTTAAGATCTTTACTGTTTTAGTTACAGCGATTTTGGCAGAAAACATTTTGAACAAAAATAGTTCTGTGCCAAGCTGAGAATCAGAGTGGTTTATTATGGGAGACACGCATGATGGGTAAGACGTCATGGACCTCAGTTTCAGGATTGTTCTATCAGTGGATGGACAAAATGTCTTTGGTAGAACAGACATTGTAAAGCCTGCTTCATCCTGAAGGAGACAGAAAACAATTTTGGAACTGTAAATGGGCCAACTTCTGTCTTGACTCAGAGCCAAAGACATCTGTCACACTTCTTTTCGTTAATACGACTTGTTTGCTGGATAGATCTGTAAATAACGTTGGATATTGGAATACAAATCTTGAGGACGTGAACTATCTGTCTTCCAAATTGCTGTGCTAATTAGCTTACCTGAACTTGATTGTGACAAGCTAAGCGAGAACCACATCCAGATGGCAATAGTGACCTCCAAAAAGGACACACCACTGGCCCAGACATGCTGACACGACACAAATGTCACAAATTCGTCACTGACTCGCTCAGTCCTGAAAATAAAGCCCGCAGTACGCACAAATGTCCAGAAGAGAAAGACGCCGTGCAACAGGGACGAGACAGAAAATCACAGCAATATAAACAGCCACAGTGACAGAACTTGAACTTAGCACCTCGCTCATGCAGTGACAGTGGGTTAAGCTCAGAAACTGGAGGTGTAAAATAATTATACATACACACATATCAATGTGCAATGCATAAAATAAGGGAGTTATGGCTTAAGAGCTTTATTTAATGTTCACATTAAACATCAATATGAGGAAAAATGTGATCTCAGTAAGCATTTTAGGAACTACTCATCGCCTGGGATCAACAGTCTCTGAAGTTTCCACAGGATGGAAAACAAACGGCATCCAGTGAGCCATGATTGGAAACGCCTTGCTGATGGGAGAGGTCTGAAGAGAATGGACCGTCTGGTTCGTGCTGACCGGAGAGCTACAGTAATGTGAATAACCACTCTTTACAACCACGGTGAGCAGAAACACATCTCAGAACCAACAACATTGAAGTGGATGGACTACAACAGCAGAAGACCACATCAGGATCCACTCTCTCAGCCAAGAACAGAACTCTGAGGCACAGAAGGCACTGAAACTGGGTGGTTGAAGAAAATGTCACTAACCATAACCTTTCACATGCAGTTCTCGGTCATGTTTGATTGACACAGCAAACAACCTACCATGTTTACTGTGTCAAACGAAACTTGATATGATTGAGACATGATATGGTGGATGTTTTTCATTCCAGTGACAGTAACTTGCTTTGAAAAGCTCATTGTGTGACACTGCCGAAACAGATGTATGCATTGCTGGAGTGCAGAGAACCAATCAGAGTGTGATCTTCACGATCCTGAAGATAAGACTAAACAAAGGTAACATGATTATGTGAACAAAGTCGCTATTATTATTTCTTATGTAAGGAATGAAACATGATGCTGTTATAGAAAAACGTTCACAAAACAATGATTATTTTTCGTACACCGACATGTCCCAAAGTCCATCCATCCGCTTTATCCGTCTGGGTCGCGGGGAAGCTGGAGCCAATCTCAGCAGACACGGGGCGAGAGGCGGGGTACACCCTG
>JAQQZU010000011.1:5128384-5143963 GCA_030068025.1 Parauchenoglanis punctatus
ACCCAAAGATGCTGGGATTGGCTCCAGCTTCCCCGCGACCCAGACGGATAAAGCGGTATAGATAATGGATGGATGGAACATTATAAAACTCTTAGCAGTGTAACAAAAAAGCTGCGCATTAAATTGAATCTTCGCTAATGAAACATTCGCTCGCTGGCCAAGCTTTCGCTGGAGTGCTTGGATGCTCGATGAGTTTCAGGGCCACTTTTGTTTCTCAGGCTTTGTTTCAAAAGATTCCGATTTGTGCTAAAATCCACATCCCTGGCAACCCTCGCTGCGGTGTGACTCATAAAGGGGCGTGGCTCAAAGTCACACAACTTTCTGTATCTGAAACATGTTTTTGAACCCTGTTTTCTACAATACTGTATAGAATCTCATATCTGCAGCTGTGAACTGCACTGTCATGGTAAAATTCCTTTAACATGGATTCAATCAGCTGGGAAATGCAGTCTTAAAGCAGGAGACAGAGAGAGAGAGAGAGCGAGAGAGAGAGAGCGAGAGAGAGAGAGAGAGAGAGAGAGAGAGAGAGAGAGAGTGTGTGTGTGTGTCTTCGCTTTTTCGTCTACATGATGTTGGTGCAGATGGAAAGGTATTAGTCTCAGCTAGTATGCTAGTACTCTATTACGCACAAGCATTTCGCATTAACATATCAGATCGGGAGCTGTGTACTGAATGATGCCATACAACATGCTGCATCATTACACCCGTAGTTTAATGATATTTGTATGTTGCCCTGCTAAATGTGAAGGGGACATTGGATTCTGTGGAAAGCATCTCTGCACTGTTTTGCTGAAGGACCTCTGGCCAAGAGGCAAGCATTATCTCTAATTATGTTACAGAATGGTGGTACTTACGATGCTCTTTCAATAAAGCCCACTCTGTCAAATTCCAGCAATATGCAGAGTGATTAAAAATGCTATGCATTAAAAAGCAACATTTCTGAAGGAAAAAAAAATCATTTGAAGCCTTTGTACAGAGTGATGATGATATTTCAAAAAGAGCGGACGGCGGAAAAATGATCTTTCAAAATGACGCCGATTTTATCTCATCTGTTCGTTTTTTTTTTTTTTTGTTGGCTTTTGCGCAGAAAAAGTAAAAAGACGTTTAAAAAAATAAAAGGGCCAGACCATGAGAATGTGAGCTCTACCAGTGCAGTGCTGTTTATCTACAGCGCTTACCATATAGAGTCCAAAAAAATATGAAGCATATAAAAAGTTGTAAATCATATAAAAACCTCTCAAAAATGACTCAAAAAGAAAAAAAAACAATTCAGCCTTCATAAAATGTAATAAAACTCAATCATGATCATCCATATAATTTCAATAATAAATCATTTCTTCGTCTTCTGGTAGATTAGATATCAGTTTTATTAATAGGCTAATTTTGTTCTATTTCTGGACAATGTCAAAATGATTCACATTCCACAATGTTAGCACAAGATAAACAATGACAAATCCACCTCTTACAGGCTTTCGTGTTAGTAGGGGAAAAAAAGAAAGGAAGGGAGTTATATGAATCATTGACGGTGAAATCGTGAAAGGAAGGGCAGGAGGGTCGAGATGGAGAAGCAGGCAAGTGCAGCGTTTCACAGAAATGTCAGAGGTACTAAAACATTCTGTAGCTGTTTCTGGTAAATGAGTTAAAAAAAAAAAAAGAAAAAAAAACAATCAGAGTACACAGTCATGAGGAAATGTCAGCTTCAGACACCACTCAGGTCAGGAAAATGCTGTAGCGTCGCAGCGCGCAAGCGAAAACAGAGAAATGCTACTAGCCATTACCAGATGCGCAAAATACTCCAGCTCTGTAAGTGACTCGAGCTAAAGGTTACAACAATCAGATGGGAGGCTAATCAGCACGGGCGCGTGACAGACTACTTGGAGCTGTGCTCCATCATATAGTCGATGACTAATAATGATCAGGCTCAAAACGTTCAATCAAGGCAAACAGTTCTTGGAAAATTAGCACAGCACAGGCCTCCATCAAACAAGAAAATCTTTATCAAGGTGGTTATTGAGTGTTTTTCTTCCTAGGTTAGGCTAAATGAACAAGAGTAACTGCTGCCCTCCACCCCCCAGCGCTACATGGCAGACTGACTGAATGCAAATATATTTGCAAGCGTAATTGGAGCATATTTACAGGATTATTCTTCAGCAATCACAGAGACAAAGCAGAGAGGAACAGGCTGAACATGCATGAAGCCACTTCAATCATACTCAACCACTTTTAGCTGGGATTCAAATAAATGCGCACACTCACACACACAAACACACACCTATGGCGATAACTGACTGTTTTTAGCTTCACTGTATGGGGCAACTGTAAACATCCTGTAATTCTAGATTGCCCTGTAGTAAGGAAATATCCAATCTGAGTGATGCAGGACAGCAGGATACCCATAATGCACCTTGAAGTGTGTATGGTGCAATTTTGTGCAAGGGTGGTCCATTTCAGTTCTGTTTTCAAGATAGTCTTGTCAACTTCCCTTCATGACTGAGAAATGCTTCACACAAGTGGCCACTTGCCAAACAAGAAAAAGACAGGGCAACAAATGGCAGATTTAAAAAAAAAAGACACTTAGAAAGCGCTTTGGTCACAATGGGGCAAGTTCTGATCTCCAAGCCTACATTTAAAGCCCTTATCTATCCAAAGAATCCTTGACGTTCTACTTAATCATATTGTGTCACTCATCCACTTGGCTAGTTTCATTATTTTATTATACAAGCCTGGCTCCTTTAAAGTGACTGACAGCTCTTTGTCATTGCTGCTCACATAGAAATGGAGAGAAGGGATCCTTCAGAGCTCTCACAGCACAAACATTTACACTGCCTGAACATACGTGGCAGATGAAGTCTTTATGCTGCTTCTCATGTTGGTCCGTAAATGAAGAATGCAGTTTCTTAGAGCAGCATTAGCTATTACCTCCTTTACCCCCACCCCAAGCCTCCATGGGCTCATGCTATTAGGTGGACGCCATCCAAAACAGCCTGTAGTCTTGCTGAACTGGAGCACCTGCGAGGCCATCTGATCCCAATTAAACCAAGACCTCATGCAGGCCATCTCTATCACACACAACACAGCTCCAGCCATGAGCATCTGGCTGGATCCAGAGTCATGTGATCAACACACACACACACACACTTGCTTGCACTGTCTGTGCAAAAGGCAACCTACTGTGGACAACAGCTGCACTGTGTTGGAAGTTTGAACATGGATGGTGATAAATGTCGGAAACAACTGTGTGTGCAGCTATGCCTGCAAACTCCATGCAGCTCTGAATCCTGTTCTCTATTCCGATTTCTGCTGCCTTCATTGTAGTAATTTGCAGTCTGCGTCTTCTTTCAAAACAGGAATGACCCAGAAGATTGGAGATGAAGATCTACAGACTAAAATGGGGGACCAATTTAATATATTTGATTTATTCCTTTTTGCCAGATTAAGATCACCTGTCACTCATCTTTGGTGGGCGGGGCTCAGTTTCCACTAATAACATGTCTTGTATGGTATTTTCCACACCTGAGCCACAATCTCAGCTTCAGATGCTCCATGTACACTTTTCTGGCCACAAGCTTCAGGATCTTGATTGAGTTCTCCACACTTCCTTACACAGAGTCAGCCAAAAAAAAAAATGTATACATACTTCAGGAACACTTTTAAACATGAATGTCTGGAAGCTAATGGCCACCACTTTGAGCACCTCTTGTAACTGTAAAGGCCAAAGGTACAGTAACTTGTATTAATCTCATGACGTGTGAATAAATTTAGTATTAAAATATTTATAGAGATTTTTCTTTTCCTGAATTGTGTATACATTTTTTTGGCTGACTCTGTATATGCACTTTGAAACAGTGGAAAACATTTCTGAACAACACAGTTAGCTTTTCAGAGCAACGTATAGTCACTAGGATGCTGTTTTTAACACTAAGCGGCAATTAAACAAGATAATCGTGCATGTTGCACAACAGGCTATAGGAAATATTCGGTGGTTGGTCAGTGTGAGTCAAATGGCTTCTTCTTGTGAAAGTTTGTGGAGGTATATTTTAATATACTGCGTGTGTGTTTTCTATGTGCAACATTGCCATTATATATATTTGTCTGCAGGAAACACATGTTATGCAGACACTTTTCTAACTGTGTGAGATTGTGAGACGCTACGACATTCCCTAGTTTGATTCTACCTGCCGTAGGTTGCGGGCGATGCGCACGGCGTGCCAGACGTTGTCATTAAACTTGCCCTCGGTTGGCTCCACCAGGGCTTCGAAGGCACCCGAGCCCAGGTTGATGACGAGGCACACAGCGCCGCTCTTCAGTGAGAGGTTGACATAATCAGCTCCCTTTCCTGTATGCAGCAGCAGGCCGTTGCGCTGGACCGTACGGAACGATAGCGTGATATCGTCCGAGCTGCTCTGGATGGGCGTCTGCGACAGGTTGTAGCTGAAGAACTCGCTGCCCTTGAATGTGGCCACTGACTCGGCTCGCCCTTCACCGAGAGAGAGAGAGAGAGAGAGAGGAAACAGTAATGAGTTTTAGGATAAACGGCATGCTCAGATCACAGCTGCAGCTAAAAACATGGAGGGATTTGCCACTTATCCATCTGCTGCTGTTATTTCTTCTCCATAACACATTGTCAAAGATTCTCTCACAGTCAAAGCAGGGGAATTAAATGTGTATACACACTGCATATATATGATCATGATGGCCCTGTTATGTGAGAGAGTTCGAATTTAATAAGAAATAGTCACCAGTTCCTCGAGAAACAATGACAGATTTATGCAGCACCTAACTCATTTTATATCAAATATGCATTGTGAAAAAAAATCATACATCTTTAGCGTTAGTGTTCTTTCATCATGCAGGCGACATACAAGCACTGACACTTGACGTAAATAATATGTGCTTCCAGTCTGTGCGACTGTGCGGCTTGTGCCCTGTGATGGATTGGTGTCCCATCCGGGATGTATTTCTGGCTTGTACCCAGCGTTCCTGGGATAGGCTCTGGATTCACAGCAACCTTAACTAGTTACTGACTCTTAACGAATGAATGAATGAATGAATGAATGAGGCCTGTATGATGGTGTGAAGGTTAAGGTGAGGACTGTATGGCTGATTTGTGGGCGTGTGTCACATGTGAGATGTTTCAGTTTTACGAGGGTTGAAATGTGGTAAAAAATTGAAGACTTTAGGTCATTAAAGAACATCATGCTCAACTGCAACCACACTATATACACAACTATACTATAACTGATCTCTATAGCCAATTAACTTTGGATATAGACCGGCAGACAAGAAGATAGATAGATAGACAGACAGACAGATAGATATGTTTAAACAAGCACTTGTAAGCATTTTTTTAAACCTGAGTTAGAGATTTTTATCTCTATTTTTATCTCTAAGATTGTGTGTCTGGAACTCTTTGTACTCTCTGAAAAGGCTATTTTGTCAAATGCTAACAATGATAACAACAGTAGGGGCAAACACTCATCCACCAGCGTCTAGGCTGGAGCTAGTCATATATCAGAACATTTTCCTGATCTGAGCTGTACATGTATGATGTATGCAGGGTGATTGCAGCTTCCTGCAATATACCAACATGGGCTTCTAGTTTAAAGGGGCCGGCTCACCCTTCCCAGAATCCTCTGCACCAAGCAGCCATTTTCTATACCATCAATTCCAAAAACAAGCTGGAGCTATTGCGCAACATCCTAGGCCATAAATCTGAAACTGCAATGTGGAATTGAAGCTGTTTTTTCAAAGTATCTATATTTTAAATCCTTTTGACTGATTCATTCTGTTTTCATCTACCTTATTCCGTATCTAATGGACCCAAGCCGGCCTCGGCCGTGGAGGAAAGAAAGATCATATTTTTGTTCAAAGCTTCCATGTATGAAGTGAGAATGAAGAAAAGAGAAAGTTCGAGATGGGTTTCAACTAAGAGTGAATTTGCAGAGATTTTTTTCTTCACAGGCAGCTAACAGGTAGTGATCACATGCTTTTACAACAAAAACAATGCATTGGATTTTGCCAAGGGTGAGCTGGCCCCTTTACGTTAGAGGTGAATTTTACATGCAGATGCAATCTGCGATTCTTGTAAGTGTATAACCAGTAACCAAAAACACTGTTCATCTATCTAGTCAAGCATGATGATAATTGGCAAACACGAAGCTCACGCCATCAGTTAAGAAATAAACGTCTGTGCATAAATCCAACAAACAAACATCTTCACCGTGGAGACGTGACTTGTAACTTCACAATTAAAATTCGTTTTAAAATTACAGATGTGCAATGTCACTGAGTACAGGACAGAGTACGTCTAGCACTGGTTTCACAACAGCTATAGGTTAAAAACAAACCAAACAAACAAAAAGAAAATAAAAAACTTTAATAAATGACATACACATCCCTTCTGTGTTGTATAAAGGTGTTGAATATAAGAACTGAAAAGCCATGTAGAGAAAAATACCCCTTCATTTTTATCTTATCCACACAGTTCTTTAAAGTGAAAGAGTGCAGGAAAAGTACAACTTGTCTGCTTTTAAGCTTTGACAGAGAGCCAACTATGGTTAAGTTTAGCTTGAAAATGGGCCAAATAAAAGGGGTTCTGCTGTAATTTGGCACAGAGGTGTCAAGAGGTGTAGAATAACTCCTACTCACTGCTTCGTCTGGCAAATGTGCAAAAGAATAAGACAGAAGAGTCCCCAATTTGGACAAAGTATCCAGACATATATGATCCAAACTTTGACAAGATGCCTTTGGCCAAAAAAAAAAAAAAAGAAAAAAAAGTGCATTTACTTTAACAATGTGCCGTCTCTTAGATTTCACAGCCGGAGTACCTTTTTCTTTTGACACCTAGCAAAAACCCTAGCAGACAAGTAAACAGGTTGTCTGATTGTACTAAATAAGCCTTTTATTTTAGAAAGAATAAGACTAAGAAAAGAAAAGGGAAAGAAAAAAAAACGTGAAATAGCTGGAGAAAAACAAACAAATGACCAAGGGAAAGGCTCATTAACGTGTGCGGCAAAAATTAATAGTCGTCCGCAAAAAAAAAGGCCGAAGTAGCCGTGTTGTGTGTTTCAGATAAGATTCCAATCAGAAACACACTTTGTAATGTTCACACATTTGAACCAACATCAGCAGAAAGTAGCGTGGGGAGCTGGGATATGCAATATAGATGCTAATTCCGGAACTCGAGAGCTTTGTTTATATGGCCAACGTGTAAACAAAAAGAACAATTTGGAATACCAAAAAAAAATCTGCCAAGAGCTAACAGACAAAATCTGGGTGTGTGCTGATACTATTTTTTCATTCTTCCCGAAAGCAGTAATTTGAAATGAATAGTATTACATACAGAATGACTATACCAAGTGCACTACTCTGTTAAAATGGCAGGTTTTTGTGCTGTAAAAATAAATAAATAAATAAATAAATAAAAACCAAGATCAATAAAGTCAGAACATTTTCTACCTTTGCTGTGAAATTGCAGCCTACAAATTAAAGTGCACAACAATAAGACTCATTTTAGGGAAAGAAAAATTCAAAATAAAAAAAAATGCCTGGATCCGTAAGTGTGCATACCCCTAAACTACTGCTCGGATCACAGCATCCAATCTTTTTGGGTAAGAGTCAATCAGTTTGGCACATCATGACTTAGCAGGATTTTGCATTTTTTCCTCGCAGAAGCGGCTGGGCATCTCCTGCGCACAACCTTCAGGTCACCCAATAGATTTTCGATTGGATTTAGATCCGGACTCCAAGATAGGTTCCAAAACCTTGATCTTGTTTTGGTGAAACCATTCCTTTGTTAATATTGAAGTGCTTCTGTAGAGCTAGTTATTATCCCCCCCACCCTCATTAAAGTTCCTGCAGAAGAAAAGCAGCCCTAAAGCATGATGCTGCCGCCACCGTGTTTCACCTCTTTTATCGTGTTCTTTTGGTGATATGCTGTGGAGGTTTTTTGTTTTTTTTTCACCAAACATATCTTTTAGTATTATGCCCCGAACATTCAATTTTAGTCTCATCAGACCATAACAAACTATTCCACATGGTTTGGGAAAACTGGATGTATTGTTTTGTAAACTTTACCTAGCCTATCCTGATTGATATTTTTCAGCAATGAGATCCCGAACCTGCTTTGTGAGTTCTTTGCACCCCATGGCTTTTCCAGTTGGATGTAACCAAGGAAAAAATGATTTGGGGTTAATCAGTCACTTTAATTGATTGCATACTTATTATTTAACATGAGTTTGAATGTGATTGGTTGCTTCCAAATATTGCCACATTCCCAATTATAAAAGGGAGTGCACACTTATGCAGACTGGGTATTGGAAGTTTTTTATTGGCCTTTTTTTCCCCCTAAAACATTTCTGTTTGTCATATGATTTGTATATGTTGCAATTTCACAATAAATGTGAGGAAAGCGCTGCCATTTAACTTAATTTATAAAAAAATTCAAAAGCTATTCAACAGGAGTGTGTGGACTTTTCATATCCACTGTATTCAATCTTTAGGGTTTAGGGTTAAGCCTAGGGTTTCATACCATTCACATATGTGAATGAGGCAGCCTGGGAAAGCTCTTCATAAGGTGAAATTTTGACATTTACTAATATATTAGCCAGACTTAACAGATCGTGTATTCTACTGAAACTTGGAGGCACACCAGGTTTTTTTTCTTCTTTAATGTGTGCCATAAACTTTCACAAGGCATTTGGTTGAGTACACATGTGCATGAGGACTCAGATTCCTGATCCCAAGGTGCAACAAAGAAGTCACACAAGCAAGAGGTTTATCCTTTCATTTGTGTGAATGGCTAAATATGAAGCTTGCGGGACAAAGAAAGACCACGCCATTAAGATGAAAGTGTGGCACTGCACAATGCACTTACAGCATCCTTAGGTAACCGCCTGGTCAGGGTCACCATGTTTAAATAAAGCTACTCGTTTGTTTATATTTTGGGAAGCCGAACCAACTAAATTCATTAGAAAATATTGCTGACAGATATGTGCAGTGAAATGACAGAACTGGCCTTTTAAGAAAAAAAAGGAATAATAGGAAAAACTATGAAGAATAGAGGAAAGTATAAAGGTAGAGAATCAAACTCATTTCTAACATCTCTGGTTGAGACAAAGTTTGCAACGATTTCACGATTCGATTCATGATACTGGGTTCACAATTCAATTTTACCATGGTATATATATATATATATATATATATAAAATATATATATTTTAAAAAGAACATTAAGTCATTAAGGCTGTCAAGAAAATTTTATTACCAAAAAACGAAACTTTCTATTCATCGACTTAAATATTCTTTTTGTTTCAATTCTTCATAACCAACAATAAGTATTTACAAAAATTTGCAAAGGTTGGATTAAATATAATAGGCTATTGTGTAAAATATAGCTATAATTTCTTTCTGAATCTGTTTATAAAGCTCTTTCCCATTTCTGTTCTGTTTAGTCATGGCATTAAACCATTGTATTAAGCCACTGTGCTTTATTGCACCTCCTACTGTCTAAACAATGCAATTACAGCTAGGGAAAACAGATGATGAATCGCTTCATTTTTTATAAACATTGATTCAAATCACTATAAATTTATATTGCGAATTATCGATGCAAAATATACATTACATTCCTAGCTGAGACTGATAATGAACTCAAATGATGGAGCTGAGGTTGAGGAACTGAAGTAAGTGTTTTTCAAGTGTATCCAGAGGCATAGTCATAGGGTTAGGGGTCTGCACCTGGAATCCAGATACAGATATGGATATTTGGAGTACTAAACAGATACAGATACAAATATGGAGAATATGGAATAAGGTCTGGTTACCAAAAAAAATGAAAAGGGAGAAACAAACTGAATATATCAGATGTCTGTTTTGCTATGGCATGTAGCTATCCAACAACTTGATCATAGCTTGAGATTCACTATATGAGGAAATCGCACTTAGCTAGCAAGGTTTTAGATATCTTTAGTCAGACTGAGTGTGTCATCAACATGATTTTCGCAGAAAGATAATAATTTGCCGTAATTTCTGATGGGTTTTCCCAGACCACCATACATGCATAGGTAACGTATAGCTCCAGTTCCTTTGTAACAAAACCTACCAGATTTCTGTTAAGAGAAATTCAGCACAGTACTGCAGTGTCTCATCAATGACTGGAGTGAGAGCAAAGCCAAGCCAGGTGTAATCTTAGGAGTGTTATTACTCCCTTTCAGTGGTTTTCTGTCTTAAAAATAATGCTGTGCCCTCTACTAGCTCTCATCATGCTCCGGCCAGCTGAGTCCAGAGCGGAGACTGAGACAGACATGTCCAATTAGAGCGGCACTTCCTCTGCCTCCCTCAACACTCCAGCCAAATCACTGAGGGTAGATGGACTACAGTTCATCTCTCTTTCACCTCCATCTGTGGGTATGTGTGTACGTGCCTATGGAGTGGAATTCATCTCTGATTCACCTGTGCGTGTGTGTATGCCTGCGCGTGCGTGTGTGTGTGTGTGTGTGTGTGTGTGTGTCTGACAGGTGGTTGGCGTGTCTGTCACTCTGGTTGCTCTTTAGTGTGGCGGAATGGAGGCTCCTCTCAAAAAGAAAATTCAACAGCTGATTAAGTCCGGGCCCTGCAGCTGCTGGAGCCATTTGCTTTGCAGATTAAACACACTGCCACACATACACACGGAATTTGAACAAGATACACACAGAGAAACTGTGTATCTTGTATAAGAGCTATTTTCAGAGCTGCCGGTATGGAAATAGACATCATTAATCATGTGTAAATATGTTTGAACATGTGTGTGTGTGTGTGTGTGTGTGTGTGTGTGTGTATATATGTATGCATGCATATATAGGAGAGTTTGTATATATAGTAGAGTTTAAAAATTTATTCTGATGTTAAAAAATGTAGTCAGTAACCTAATCCAAGTATCACAAAATTAAAGTAATGTGACTGATTGCGTTACTTTTGGATTACCTCAATACCAGATATGCAGATGATGACAGCATTTTCACAGCTGGAAGGCAGACCTTGCACACTACTAGGATTTTGTTCTCCTCTTCCGATTTAATGACAAAATAATGACAGAATGAACGCATTTTTTCACCAGACATGAATTGGAGGCTGTAAGATAAGCTATGATTTCACTCGAGACCAGAGTGATGATATGAGACCTGTCATTTTTTCCAAATTAATCAATTCGTTTTATTTCAAAAGATATTATATACAAAAGATATGTATTTAAGATATTTATTTGCAGCATTTTAATCAGCACTACTACAGAATTTTTTCTTAATTAAAAGGCAGTTCGATAATTACAGACAAATAAAGATAAAATAAATATTGGCTGCTTGTTTCGCTCACTGAAACTCCATCCATCCATCCATCCATTATCTATACCGCTTTGTCCATCTGGGTCGCGGGGAAGCTGGAGCCAATCCCAGCATCTTCGGGCGAGAGGCGGGTACACCCTGGGCAGGTCGCCAGTCCACCACAGGGCTGTCAATGCTCTATGATTAATTAATCTAAATAAATCGCATACATCAATTTTTTGCTGTGAAATTATATAAAAATAAATATAAAAATAAAGCCTCTGCTAACCCCCATTCCTCTATCACCGAAACTCTTCTGCATGCTGCTGCAATCCAGTTCGCAAGGGAATTAGTTAGTTGGTCATAAGTAGACTTGCTCAGTTTACGTTTGAACGCCTGGTCGAGTGTGACTAGGAACACATGTACACCTGTTCATTTACGCAGTTGCACAGTGCATAAAAATGAAACCATGCAGATATATGCCAAAAGCTTCAGTTTATGTACACATCAAACATCAGAAAGGGGAAAAGGTGTGATCTCTGTGACTTTGATCACGGTATGGTTGTTGGTGCCGGATGGGCTTGTTTGCGCATTCAGAAAGTGTTGATCTGGGAATTTTGCTCAGAACAGTCTCTAGAATTTACAAAAAATAGTGTGAAGAACAAAACACATCCTGTGAGCCGAGGGTCTGCAGGTTGACGCACCTTGTTGATAAGAGAGATCAGAGGAGAATGACCCTACTGATCTGAGCTGACAGGAAGGCTACAGGAAATCAAATAAGCACTCTTTAAAACCGAGCTGACGCAAAACACATCTCAGAATGCACAACACATCAAACCTGGAGGTGGCTGGGTTTCCAGCTGCAGAAAACCACATCAGGTTCAACTCCTGTCAGCCAAGAACAAGAATCTGACGTGGTCTTCTACTGTTATTGCATGTCTACCTTGATTCGATGCATTGTGCAATCTGATATCCCTTTTTGCTCACCATGGTAGTAAAGAGTTACCCCAGCCATTATCCTCCGACCTTTTGGAAAGTTTTGGAAATAGTGAGACCAGCCTGTGTCATGGTCAAAACCACTAAGTCACATTTTCCCCAATTCTGATATTTGATGCATTAATTAGCTGAAGATCTTGACATTTATCTGAATGATTTCATGCATCACTCTGCTTGACTGGTTAACTGGATATGTGCATGAACGAGGCAGTGTACAGCTCCTAGTAAAATGAAGTGAATTTATACTGTATAAACCAGGTTTTCACAGTACAACTTTCGGCCTGATTTTGTTGCTGCAGACAAAAATTGCAATCAAATTCTTTGATGTGTTGAGATCAGCAGTCTTAGTGTGAGTGCGAGCATGACCAAAAGAGTTGATGACAAATTTTTTGGTAGAATTATTTTTATTAAAATCTAAGAGTGTTCATACTGCTAAAATACTTGTCTACCTGCTAATGATAATGTGAAACTCACGGAACAGAGGAAACTATGGTAGTAGCAATGGTGTAATATAAGCAAAGATACCGACTTACTCACATTGAAAAATGTACCCTTACCAGCCTACATACCTGACCCTGAAAACACTGCACTTACCGGACAGAAAGATATCCTTATTACCTCAATCTCACATTTAGGAATGGGCATTCCATGTTTTTCCCAGCCATGAAGTTTTCTTCTACGCCCTTTAAAACACTGAACATTGCTGCTATTATGCAAAAGGCTTGTTTCTGTTTATGCAACCCAATTTTGTGCACGAGATCAACCCAGATCATGCTGACTGATGCCGTCAGTGGAACGCAGCCAATTTCTTTAATCATGGGTCTTTTGTTCAAGAATCATCATGTAATCCGACATGGAGGACACGCTACAGCACAGACTGTATTAGAATTCAGCCACGATCTCATAGGGATCATCTCATACAGTGTGACAAATAATCATCTTAAATGAATACTGAAATTGCATCACAGTGTAAATCAGGCTTTAGTCAGGTGTATAAAAATTGTTTTTCATACTGCAGCACTAATAAGTTGAGAGCACACACACACACACACACACACACACACACACACACACACACACACACACACAGTCCATAATTGGGTTTGATATGAAAGGCAGCCTAAACACTAGTTCAAAATGAAATGCATATAGTCTTAATTGCGTTAGGAAGGAAATGAAGCAGAAGGGGCAATGCAAGGTTTCCCTGAGGAACAGAACAACAGGCATGTGGCCTAACGCTACGTCTTGCTGGTTATTACGGAATGATGACCTTGCCCACCGAGCGCACGGCTGGTGATGTCATCACTACTGGAGTAACATAGCCAGTGATGGGAATGAAGAAAGCCCATCGTAATCAGGGGACAAGGCTAATTGAGTAATCAATTCAAAAAGCATATTTACAGCTACGGTCTGCGTACCCTTTGTTTGCACTATATCTAATGCGGCACTTTAAAGGTCACAATCGTCCAGAACATCTGCAAATTCAAGTGGGCTGCTGCCAATGCTGCTGTACAGAGCCGACAAAGAGAGTCCAGTTTTATGTCTGCAGAACATCTGTTGTACTGCTGAGGCATGAATACTGAGTTTATGTAGCGGTGGCGGCTTGTCCGTGGGGCAGATGGAGCAGTCGACAGGGCACTTCGTGACAGGGATGCCAGGGTCACCGTTTTTATGCCAAATTTGGCTATTTTTTTAAAAAATACAATGCGGTGCCAAGATCTTGCTTTACAACAAATAGTCAGAATCAAATGTAAAAGATTTACACAAGCAAAGGTACACTGTAGGGGTTTGTTATATAACCATTTCTATTGTAAGATACACTGTTTGGCCAAAGATATGTGGACACCTGACCATGACCCACATGAGGCTCTTCCCCAAAACTGGAAGCACGGTTGTACAGGAAGTCTTTGCATGCTGTAGCATTACAATTATCCCTATAGAATTTTGTTATTTGCACATAATTTAATGTTGTGTTGAATTCGTCAATGTTTTTTCCCGCACATACGCGTCGCCCTGTACGTGTAAAGCTCGCTACTCAGCTTTGTGTCTGGCCAAATCCCACCACCCCAGCACTGATTATTTTGATTATTACTGTAACAGCACACCATGTCCTTACATAAAATACACTTTTTACTTGACATACTGAAGAAGTTATATTCTCGGGTGAAATTTTCATGTTAAATTAGTGTGGGGGGTTTTTGTATGCTACCTCATCAGCTTCAAACTGTGCATGAGACAAGAGTTATGTGAAAAAAATAATTAAATAAAACAGCACTAAATGTTTTGAAGCCTAATATACAGTATAATAAAACAATGTACATCTGAATGTAAGACATTTCAGTACTTACTATGGTTTTTAATTAGTGAAGTAGAAATTTAAGAAGGAAATAAATCTCCAAATGGGAAAAAAAAAAAAAAATTTAATTGCAAACCTTAAAATGGAATTCATTAAAAAAAAAAAAAATGCAGCGGTGTTCCCCGGCCCTGCAGTATTATCAATTACGTAACAACATTACGGTATCTTCAAAGCCATTCACCTCGAGCCGGGGAGTGCAGACGTGCACATAGGCTACCTCCCTGATCCAGACACGGTCAGGCAGAAGATAATCTCTGTCACAGGTCACCGTCCTCATAAATAAAAGTTAATGGGGGATAAAACAACGTTTAGCAATGATACTCGCTTATTGTAACTTGACTTGAGGGACCGAAACAGGTTAGGATGACTGAGGTGTTTCACAAATGTCATTCAGCTATCTCACAGAGCTACATCAATCACCCAAATGTTACTAGCACTGTTGCAGGAGCTACATTTCAGGCCCGTAAAAAACCCAGTCTTACACATGTAGTCCCAAGGGAAGATCGTTATCCAGAGCAAAGCGCTCAAAATGAAAACATGCAGTTATTTATATTCAGAGAGAGTGCTGGATGTCAGATGATGTAAACAGATGTCAGTCACTGTCTGAGGAAAAACAATACACTCCAAGAAAACGATAATGAATCTAATAGTGGTGCTGAGCTGCACAATTCCTTCTTTCTGTTCGTGAATCATCAAACATGGAGTGCAAACAAATGCACTTTCTCCCGAAACCCTCAGAGATGCCAACTTCTCAGAAAGAACCGTCAAATGTTTTGACATTTAGAGATGAGGTTTTTTTTTGGGGGGGGGTTTATACGTCCAATGCCATGAAGCATGCAGAGGACACAAATGGAAGTGTCAGCTTTCCAATTGCATATATATATATATATATATATATATATATATATATATATATATATAAAAAATAGA
>JAQQZU010000011.1:5179837-5191489 GCA_030068025.1 Parauchenoglanis punctatus
GAACAACTGTAGTAATCCATATTATGTCAACAACCGCTCGACTAAGTAAAGAGAAACAACAGTCCATCATTACTTTACCACATGAAGCGTCCTTTAAGTAATAAAAATAAAGAAAAAAACATTGAATTAGAAGGTGTGTCCAATCTTCTGACTGGTAGTGTGTGTATATATATAACTATAGCGGTATAGTTAATCAATGGATGGTCAGTAATGCAATGTTTTTCTGCGCATTCAAAAAGCCATGGTGTACAGTAAAGTTATAGACGTGCTACAATTAGAAGCAGAGGTAAAATTGTTATGTATTTACAACAGTATTGGAATAGGAGTGGGCAAAGAATTGTGGGTATTGTAGTAAAAAAAGGCTTTGTATGCAGTAGACACATGTATTGTAGTCTCCCTTCATGTCCTCTTTATTTCCTCCGTTAGCCCTCTTATTTTTTTTGCTTGTTAGAACAAACGGCTGTTAATAAATGCCTCACTCTTCGCCCTCATTCCCTTCTGACTCTTTCTAAAATAAACAGACTCAGAAATATGGGAATTCCCCCGGAGCGGCAGGAAGCTGATTGAGCACATTCTGAAAAAAAAGTCAATGGTGAGGCAACTGTCCGTTTCTACACCGTGCCTAACCGTGAAACCGTGACATTCTACCAACTCTATAGTGCACAATGTCAAGATTTGCTGAGAGATGTTAAAATCGTGCAGAAGACCCACGTCGCTTGGTCGCCACGAGCGAGACGCTAAATCTCTTAATCGCGCCATGTTTGTGTGAGCTGCCTGGCTCGAGATGTCAAGCCGCGCTAAACTGTCGGGCGGCCATAAATCACGAGGGCCGCGTTAACCTTTACAAGCACTCTCCATGGCTCGCTCAAATTGGTCATGGCAAGACAATTGTGGCGAATTAAGTGGAAGCACGAGAAGTGACATGATGACAGCATGTGAAGCTCCTCAGACATGCCACGGCTAAATCGGCATGCCAGGCTGATGCCTCCTGGGTTATTAGCATGATGCCCGGCTGTGTACCTGTTCATTCCAAGGTGTGATTGAGGGATAAAACAGTCGCTTTAACCTTGTCTTTATTTACACCATGAGACATTTCGGTATTAATTAGTAGCTTGAAGTCATAAATATGAAGCCTTTACTCTCACACAGCATTTAATATATTACAAAAAGCTTAATTGAAAAATTGAACCCATTTTGTTGCTCATCTGTGCGCTCTCTGGGGTTTTTTTTCGTCTCTAGCTAAAAGGCTTTCGAACAATGCGAAATCACAGGCGAAGGGAAAGCAAATCGCTTGAGTGTGCAGGGCTAGAATTTGTGCAGGATTTTTATTTTATTTTTTTCCCCCCCAGAACTAAAAGCAAACATGTCAGCATCCAACAAGTCCTTTTTTATTAAACAATGGCAGAAAATACAAGCAATATATCTGGCACAAAGCTCCCTTCTCCCACAGCGACGGAGACCGAGTATTCATTTTGACCTTGGAAGAGTGGGTGCAATAACAGGCTCCGTGTTGACAGATCTAGTGAGCTTACTGATATAACGTAGTATTCCCTGCAAACAGAAAATGAAAAGAGGAAGGAATCTTA
Organism: Parauchenoglanis punctatus; assembly: GCA_030068025.1. NCBI lineage: Eukaryota > Metazoa > Chordata > Actinopteri > Siluriformes > Auchenoglanididae > Parauchenoglanis > Parauchenoglanis punctatus. The sequence goes on from JAQQZU010000011.1 coordinate 5,181,424, forward strand.
GAGGACGCGGAACGGCAGAATGAACGCTGCATATGAATTTTAATCTTTTTGTTCTACTTCTTGCACAAGCAATACAATCAGACAAATACAACTAGTCGATCTGAATAAGCCGTGCAGAGAGATATTCACAGGCAGAATTTAATGAAGGATATATAGGCTTATGACATTGTCATATATCTTCGCTGTTTGATTAAAATTTTACTACACATGCCATGAGTGAAAACAAACTTAACGCTTGTGATTTATTTAAACATCTTCATCTTCCCTTGACAGTACTGGTTAGTAGTGCAGAGGTAAACACGAGTCCCCATGGGCCACATGTCTTCCCTGAGGACACCAGCGTCCCCTGAGCATGCCGGCTAATGGACCAGCCAGTCAAGCATCTGCTTTAGCATTCTAGCTTGACACGATGCTGTAGAAGCTTTCAGGTGTGAGGGAAAGTCTTGGTGCACTTATCCAGTCTTTTACAGAATTTACTCTATAAGAAATAAAGCGTCAGGATGTGCAGTTATAAGAAAATACTCAAAGATATTTGTTCGTAATAAAGGAACATGCCACACGTTTAACTGTTTATAGTGATATTTAATGCTGTGAACCTTACATTAATATAATGCATATATATATTTTTAAAAAAATACCATTTTCATGTTACTGAGAAGTCCTGAAGACTTAAATCTGTAAATGTGAGCATAAATAAACACTAATAAAAACGTCATACACTGAGTCGTAGAAAGATTCTGCGCTCACGAATCGATTATTAAAAACACAATTCTTGGATTCCAGAAACTTCATAACTACATAGTTGTAGAGTGACACAGCTTCGTGAATTCAAAATGTAGCAGGATTGTGATGCTGCACAGCCACCTTGGCCAGGAGTCTACAGATGAGTATGCACCGTGCGATTGATGACCAACGCGTAAGAAACGTGGCGATATCTTTGGTCGTGGCTCCAAAACAGTGGCTCTATGAGAGACGGTGAAAGATGGCTCTTGCGACCAAAGATCTAAACAAAATCTAGGATCTCATAATATGACTGCTGCTCTGACCTACGTCTACTAGCCATCCAATAGGAACGCGGCATGAAATGACGTTCGGATCGGTACGACAACGCTGATGACGTTTTATTCTTATACACTGATTAGCCTGTGATTCAGTAGGTGTTATCATCACTACAGTGGACAACCACCAAATATTGATGTTGTACCCAATTTTATTAGATCCATGTCTCACAGTGTGGCTTGCAATAAACGTATAAGATTGGTGAAATCTCACAGTCTGTACGCACCATGAGAGAGCAAACCTGGTTGTGCTGTCTGGGCGGGAAGGATTGTATGCGCGCTCTTTTTTCTCTTATGAGTGACAGTGACACTAACTGATCATGTCTATGAGCTCATGCATGCGGAAGAGTGTGGATAACACTTTCCTCCGAGTGTGTTACGCTGCCCCGTGATGCTGCATGAGCGACAGATCAAAAAGATGAACTGATAGCTGGCTTCACGTGTCTTGGAAGAAGCACGTGTCAGCCTTCACCCTCCTCAGTTGGTAGTAGTTTGACAGGGGAGAGCTGGCTGGTGGGTGGGAACTGGCCAAGACTGAATTAGGAAAAAAAAAAAATACAAAAACAAGTAATAGAGGGTAAGATGTCATCAGAGAAGGAGCATGTATGGCAACATATTCGTCTTTAAAGATTTCGGAGCTCTGTAGGCTTTAGGAATTCTTTGGTAACTTAAGCAAAATGAGACAATGAACTCTTGAACCAGCATTAACGCTGTCACTCAACTCTGACGAGGTGAAAATGGCAACTAAAACCATCACAATATTTATTCCTACGCTCCTTGGAGCGGAGGTGCAATATCCCATCCTGGCATCTCTTCATAGCCTGTACTGCTCAGCGACGCAAAAGCTCAGCTCAGTGAAAACAAAAATGCGTATCTAGTGGCAAGAACCTGCAATATCCACCACCACGGACGTTTTGTCGACTTAATTCTGACGGTACGTATTCGTTGACAACTTTTTATTTCAGGACTAAATTATAACAACAACATGAGTGAAAAAATGAGGGTGAAATCTCTGTTCGTTATGCCCCGGCGGGTAAAAACGAGATGAAATAGCTGGCTCTGTTCGCGCGGACAACCTAGCTTACTTCTCAAGAGAATTTTAACAGCCTGAAGAAATATCCTTCAAGGAAGCAAGAGAATGTGGCTCACTAGGCTTGGTAACAGCTTTCATAATGCTCCTGGATTCTAACAGGAGCATGGGTTAGGACACACACACAGCGGTGGTCTGAAGGAAATAACATCTTTATAAGAAGACTGTGGTCATCACAGTGTACAACACGCAGTCTTCCCAAAACAGTAACAGAGTCGTGGCTAGCTCCATACTTCTGCATAGCAACAGCAAAATCAGTCATGTGTCAAAAAAAAAAAAAGAAAGAAAGAAAGAAACCTTCTGTCACACCCCTGTGTAACTTCTGAATAACAAAATATCGAATTCTTATATTAATAGCCTTCGATTATTTAACGATTATCTGCTCTGTGTACAAGTCCTTACTCATATAGAAATGCTAATGTGTTACTTTATAATAAGCCTATGATGTAGATTACAGCTGGCATGATTGTCAGAGCTGCTCTTATAGAAAATGAATCAACACCTTCCGACCATTCAATATGCCGAACTGAGGAAAAAAGATAATAAAACCATCTGTTTGAAATTTCTTTTTAATGATAGCTGTAGCGCTATTAATTTAGTTTTTTTTTGTTGTTGTTTTTTTAGAAAATAGACTCATCACTGAGATGAACTGCGTTTAGTTATGGCAGAAAGACAACACCAAATTGCATTTTCAACACTTCTAATTATTTGCTGAATAGTTGTCTTGTTGCGTAACCCATTATTTGGATTCCTCCGTTCGGTGCCAAGAGCGCTGCCAGTGCTGCTGCGTGCAGTAAGTGTCTAATCGCCGCCAGTTTGTCTCACGCAAGTCCAGAGATGACAGAATGATACCTAACCTTGCAGGCCAGTGTTTTGGCCTAGAGGAACATGCAGGCACAGCGGCGGTAGTCACTGGTCTAAAAAGGAGCAAAAGCACTCCCTCCCTCGCTCACTTGCTCACAAACACACACACACACACACACACACACACACACACACATACACTCATTCTTGGCAAGCTTCTCAGCTTGGAGCGTAAACCCAGACTAATTTGTGTTGATAAAAGAGACAGACTCTAAGCCTGCATTATTTACTCTTTAGGAAGGAATGGCTCTGTTCTCAGCTACCTCACCTTCCCTAAAGCCTGGCTGAACGGCACGTCTGTGACTGAGCTAACACACTGGACGTGCGCGCGATTCCAAACGGATCTATTTAATGCTAATGAATAAATCTTCCTTTTCTTTTGGCTTTCAAAACACATTACAGATAACATGATAAAACAGTGGGTGGCACGGGTCGAGTCGCCGCCTCACTGCTCCAGTGTCCCTGGTTCCATACTGAGCTCGAGTTACTGTCTACTGTTACTGTAACTATCTTTTGCATGTTCTCACATGGGGTTCCTCTGGGTTCTCGGTTATTTTCCAACTGCCCGAAAACACGTCGTACGTCAATGAGTGCTCCGGGTATCAGCGTGGTTAGGCTCTGGGATCCACGGCACGCCTGATCAGGATGAAGTGGTTATTAAAGATGAATAAATGAATAAATAATGAAACATGCCTCCACCTGTTCTTACTAATTCATGTGCCTGGAATACCTTTCAAATAAACTTTAAACAGGAAAGAAGATATTGAAGATCAGCTGTTTCAGACATCTGACCTTGCTCTGACCTTCCTTTTTGGATCTGCTGTTTGCAGTGATAATGTCATGTAAATTCTATAACCATTCAACCACCGTTCTAGCAAAGTTATCACGCTAATAAAAAAGCTCAGACAGACAACCTGATCCACCCAGACATCCTGAATCCAATTCCTTTGTCACAGGATTGGATCAAAGATCTTCATTCTTTTTTTTCTCTGATATCTAGACAATATTTTTTTTACTGGTGTTGCTACAGTACCAGTTCTGGGTATCATACTGGATTCATGTCTAGTGATTAGTCATGTCATTAGTCATTAGATTTTTTGGCCAAATTGATGTAAATTAAGGAGTCAAACTGAAAAGGAAGCAATAGGAAAATAAAAAGGAGTTATTAAAACCTGTTCGACTTCATCAAACCCAGATCTGCCCCACGCTCCCTTTGACCTTCTAGCACGGCTCGACTCGACTCGACCCACCATCCCTCATGACGCAAGGAAGGTCCATCAAGATGTACCTGACCTGTGGAATGAACTTCCTCTGTATGTCCAAACAGCCGAGTCACTGTCAGTTTTCAAATCTTCATCAAGCACTGAATTAAGCGCTAGCTTTACAAATGCAAAAGCATCATCTGTACTATTTTTGTTGCTGTGATATCTCCTCTCTAACATGCTTTAAGTGTAATAGTATTCTTAGGCCTTCACTTATTTGTACTAGCGTGAGGATACATTTTTAATGGCAACCACAAAGCACTTCTGTAAGTCACTCTGGATAAAAGCATCTGCTAAATGCTACAAACATAAAGGTCAAAATAAATGAATAATTTTTTTTTTTAATTAATAAACAACCCCAAAATATATACAGTAGCATCAAAACACACGTTGTTAAAAAAAATGCTACTTTGTTGTTATTGTGACTTAATAGCTCATTATTTCAAATTATTATCTCATTATCTTACCACAAATAATAGCTATTGTTTGTGGTAAGATAATGAGATAATAATTTGAAATAAAGATCATAAAAGGAAGAGTGTCAGAATTGTAATATTATTAGGGCTGGCTGATATGATGATATAAGACTGATATTGTGATATTGTGTATCATAATATGCTTTTCTTTTTATGCTTTTTGAGATATTGTGGATAGCACCATTTATTTATTCATTCATTCATTTATTCATTTATTTAGCCGTTAAAAGGAAGCATCTGATGGTAGAATTATGTACATTCGATCTTTTTAAACTCAAATTTTCCAGAATTATTTTGTTTTTCTTCTTGATCAGCATAGCATTTTAATTTTTTTTTTTTCAGATTACTACTACTACTACTAATAATAATAATGTAAAAAACAAACAAAAAAAATGTTTAAAAAACTATAGAATTAAATACATGAGATAAAGTATTTTTTAAAGCAACACTGCTGCATTGCTGTCAAAAACACTTATTGTGATAAATATCAATATAAATATACACTCACTGTCCACTTTAATAGGAACACCTGTATGCTTGTTCATTTATGCAGTTATCCTCTCAGCCAATCATGTGGCAGCAGCACAATGCATAAAATCATGCAGATACAGGTGAAGAGCTTCAGCTTCGGCGAGCGACAGTTTTGTGGATGGAAACGTCTTGTTGATAAGAAAGGTCAGAGTGAAATGGCCAGATTAGTGTGAGCTGGCTGGAAGGACATAGTAACTTAGGTAATCATTCTTTACAACCATGGGGAGCAGAAAAGCATCTCAGCATGCACAAAACATCAAACCTTCAAGTGGCTGAGCTACAACAGCAGAAGACCACACTGGGGTCCACTTTTGTCAGCCAAGAACAAGAATCGGACGCTATCACGGGCACAATCTCCCAGAAACTGGACATTTTCTGATGACAGGAAGAGGATTGCAGGGCTCACAACAACTGGTGATGTGGAAAAAACCACCTGCTCCTCCAGACCAAAGAGATGGTGGTGGAATACAGGCGGTAGAAGCCCATATTCAACCCCATTATCATCAGGGGTCGGAGCGTTGAGCTGGTTTACACCTTTGTGTTCATCTCGACAACGAGCTGGATTGGACGGTCAACTCAGAGTATGAGTACAGGAGAGGAATGAGCACTTTCTGAGGAAGCTCGGGTCCTTTAATGTTAACAGCAAGCTGTTAGAGATCTTTTGCCAGTCTATGGTAGCCGGTGCAGTCTTCTTTGCAGATGTATGCTGGGGAGGTGGTGCCAAAGTTGGAGCTGGAGATGCAAAAAAAAAAAATCTCAACAAACTGATCAAGAAGTCTGGCTCAGTCTTGGGCTGCTCTCTGGATGGTATTGAAGTGGTGGTGGAAAAGAGGACACTCAATAAACTCACAGCCATTCTGGACAATAAACAGAATCCCTTCATGTCCCACTGGCTAAACAGTTGCACTTCATTAACAGAAGACGTATTCAGCTCCACTGTTAGAAGTAATGCTACAGGAGGTCATTTGCACCAACAGCAGTCACTCTGTACAACAGCTCATCACTGTGCTGGGACACGACTATGCACAAGCCAGTCTTAGCATTTGGACACTGGACCACAGTTGAACTTCCACCATCTACTGTTCAAATCCATATGCACTGGCACTTTACTTCTAATTATTTTTCCCCTTTGTTTCCTTTTCTCATATTCACTTTATATAATACTGTTCATTTTATTGCTGTTTACATTGTTTGCACTGCACTGCCACTTTAATTCCACTCAAACCTGCAGCTAATATCTATACTGTTTACACCCCACTGCACTACCGCATCACACTCTTACACTGTATTTTTGTTTATATATTTAGGCTTATTTGGCTTCATTGATAATGTTAAATTACTTTCAGTATGCTTCTAACTAACTGCACTGCGGTAGTCTGTCTGTCTGTCTGTCTGTCTGTTGAAGATTAGAAAATAAGCACCTGATCATCTTCAACTGTCCAGTTTGGATGATTCTGTGTCCATGATAGCATCAGACCCTTGTTCTTGGTTGACAGGAGTGGAACCAGATGTGGTCTTCGGCTGTTGTAGCTCATTCACCAAAAGGTTTGATGTGCTGTGCGTTCTGAGATGTTTCTCTGCTCACCACGGTTGTACGCAGTGCTTATTTGAGTTACTATAGACTTCCTCTCAAACCAGTCTGGTCATTCTCCTCTGATCCCTCTCATCAACAAGGTGTTTCATCCAGCAGACCCTCCACACATAGGATGTTCTTTGCTTTTCACACCATTCTGTGTACTCAAACTCTAGAGACTGTTGCATGTGAAAATCCTAGGAGATAAGCAGTTTCTGAATAACTCAAACCAGCCCATCTGGCACCAACAACCAAGCCACGGTTAGTTACAGAGATCCCACTTTTTCCCATTCCGACCTGTATCTGTATGATTTCATTCATTGTGCTGCTGCTACATGACTGGCTGATTGGATAACTGCATAAGTGAAGTACAGATGCTATTCAGGTGTTATTACCAGGTTATTCAGTTGAAATGAGATATCAAAGTTAAATTAAAATAAAGATACGCTATGCTGAAATATCAAGATAACTCAGATTGGAGCGATCCTAAAATTATGAGTTAAATAAATTCTGTCAAATTAAGATAGTATGTTAAAATATGCTGAATGCTAAAATAATGCAAAAGAAGGCAGGACACAAAAACAAAATGCATAGAAAGAGAGGCCTGATAAATAACTGGGCCTTATACACTGTGGATCTTATGCAGAAATATAGGCTGTAAAAATGGGTCTAAAAAAGATGTAAAAGAGACAGCACAGCTATAAGTGTGGAAGAGACAAGAACCGGTCTGAAGAGGCCTAGAAGTGAAGCAGAGACCGAGGAGGTCATAAATATAAAATGGTGCCAATCCACGTAGTGCTTTAGTAATGGTTACTAAACCTTCAGAAAAATTCTGTACTAAAACAGGAATACCAGTAAAATCAGGCCAAATATAGAAGAGATATCATCTCTGATGTTTTTTTAGTGCTAAAAGGCTTAACAGCTGCATTTTATACTAACAGCAGGTTGGACAGCAATGACTGACAGAGAACCACAATTACTGGAAATTGTGCTGTAGAAGTGTTATGGTTTGAACATTTCACAGTATGATAACCTGGCCTGAAAATGTCATTTAAAAACACAAATTCTTTGCCCATTTAAGTACTATCACACAAGGTTGTGATACTGCATTTCTACAACAGTTCTACAAACAAGAAATGAATATAGACTAAATGATATTTCAGACACATGTCCAAATGCTATATTAATATTTGCTCCGCTGATGGGAGAAGATCCCGAAGAGGCCACACTCACTTTACAGCACATCGGCTAGCCGGCTAGGTAGCGTCTCTTCTTCCTTTTCATCTTCGTTTGACGAGCGTTTCAAGTCAAAAGTGACAGTCCTGAAAAGCACCAGTTTGTCATGTCCACTAATGAAGACGCTACCACTTCTGTAGTACAAGTGTTGAACTAGAAAGTGGAATTTTACATGATTAACACGGACAAGCGGAGTTATGCGCACAGAGGGACGTTCCAGTGTGGTTACAGGACATTTACGCGTTCTTGGAAGGCTGCTCGACCAATCAAACGAGTGGACCGGAGCTAAGTGTTACATAATATTGTATATATAACAAAAACCAAACTGAAACAAAAAGATCAAATCTTAAATGTTCTTAGAAAGATGTGACTTTCCCATACAACCCCTGGGACAGTCAGTATATATCATGTGACAGAGTGTGGCTGTGAGGAAATGTGACGCTTTGAGGCAAAAATAAATAGTACTAGCCTTGCAATGTGCAGCCCTGCTTAGGCAAAAACACATAGCTGTTTCATTAGCACTGGTCAGCAATGTTGTGTTTGTGTATGATAAAGTTATGAACATGTTAAGAGTGGCAGCAGATGTAATGTGTTTATAATGGATTACCAAAGGGTTTTCAGCGCAGTCTACATCCCCTGCACAGAGAAACAGAGGTTGCTGTAGTGTGATTTAGAACGAGTTCAGGGAGAGGGAGTTGTGAATGTTTTGAGTCACAACTGAACGCAAATGAGATGAGAACCACTTGTGTAAGGAACTTGGATCAGGATCGTGTTAAAGTAATGAATGGCTAGACAGTAATAGATGGAAATATTTTAAGTGATCGTGACTGAAACTGTGAAAAATGACTTCCACAGTATCTAGCATATGTCTCGGTCATAGTTAGATGTTACAGATTCCCCCTTTCACTGCTCATATTGTCTGTTTTCATTTCTTCTCATGTGCTTTAGTTTGGTTTGCTTTGTTCTGATTTTAGTCTTGTCTCCGCCCTTGTCCTGTCGCTGGTCCACTTCCTGATTGTGGCCATCTGTTCTCTGTGTAGTTCTTGATTAAGTTGTCTGTTTATACCCTTTTGTGTCTTTGTCGCATTTATTATGAGCCTTATTTCATGTTCCTGTCTCATCCAGTTTTCGGACTCATATGTGCTCTCATATTTAGAGTGCAGTGAATCCTGGTTTGTCACTATCTGCCTGTGTCCTGCCCTTTGGATTTTGATGCTGATCACTGGAGTCACCCCAATAAATCACACACTGAGTATACACACTTCTGTCCTGGCTATAACCGCACTTTACATTACTTTCAAGCATGACTATAAAAGAGGCTATAATGATTGATCATGAGCAGATACAGGTTAGTAATGGTTAAAAATGATTAGAAACATAGCCGACACAGTACTGTGCAAAAGTCTTGAGCCATCCCTCACCCCTCATTTCTTTCTATTTTGCTAGGCAAATGAGACAATGGGTACAGTGATTTATTGCAACATGCATGTAAATGCAGTATATGATACAAAGAGAGTTTGTATAATTCTAACGAGTCAATATTTGGTACGAGCAACATTATTCTTCAACACAGCCTGAACTTGTTTAGGCAAGCTTTCTTGTAATTTCTTGAAGTAGTCTTCAAGAATTATTCTCCAGGCTTCTTGAAGGACATTCCAAAGCTCTTATTTGGATGTTGGCTGTCTTTTGTTTTGTTCTCTGTCAAGATGATCCCACACCGCTTCAGCAATGATCTGGGCTTTGGGGAGGCTTGTCCATGACTGATAGTGTACCATCATCTTTTTTCTAAGCAAAATATGACTCAAGACTTTTGCACAGTACTATATACATATATATACACTACAAGGTCAAAAGTTTGGACTCGCCTTCTCTTTCATAGGTCTTCCTTTTGTTTTTTGCTTTCTACATTGTAAAACAATACTGAATACCTCAAACTATGAAGCAACACATATACTGAATTATGTAGTAAACAAAAA
>JAQQZU010000011.1:5209150-5234191 GCA_030068025.1 Parauchenoglanis punctatus
TTTGTTTACCACATAATTCAGTATATGCCATACGTGTTGCTTCATAGTTTTGATGTATTCAGTGATGTTTTACAACGTAGAAAGCAAAAAAATATAAAGAAAAACCTATGAAAAAGAGTAGGTGACCCCAAACTTCTGACTGGTAGTGTATGTGCATCATTATTGAGTTTATTAATGTAACTATGCAGTATAGTTCTATAAAAAGTTGAATATTGTCATCTTTTGACAAATCGACCATCATGCGGTAAAGAAAGTCTAATGGGTCTAATATTTAAATATTATAATACTCGACTAATTAAGAATTAATAAAACATTGGTATCGTTGGAAAATGGCTGTGGAACAGGAGGAATAAAATACGTTAGCACATGCGGTTATAGCGGCTTCACCGGGCTTGGCAGCAAGTGAGAAGAATGGATAAATAATAAAAGATTTATCCACTGTGGGTCACAGGGAGAGGCAGAGTACACCCTGGCAGGTCGCCAATCTATCACAAGGCTGACACAGAGACAGACAGCCAATCACACTCATATTCACACCTAAGGGCAATTTAGAGTAGCCAGTTGACCCAATACACATGTCTTCCACAGTGGGAAGAAACAGGAGAAAACCCATAAGGGAAAACATTCAAACCCTACACAGGAAGGCATAACACACACACACACACACACACACACACACACACATATATATATATTTGTGTGTGTGTGTGTGTGTGTGTGTGTGTGTGTGTGTGTGTCTTCACCATGCATGGCAGGAACGGAGAGCACTGAATAAAAAATAAAGGACTATTTATTCACAGAACAACGAACAGAAGATCGAAAAGAGAAAGGTGTGTTTTTTGTTTGCTTTGATTGACATATTGCTATTCTATTTCCAGCAGCAGCTGTGCTGTCCAGTCACTGACAAACTGTCAAGCTTGTAATGACAGGGTAACGCATATAACCATAAGATCCAATTACTGCATATGCTAAGAGTTTCTAGGATGCAGAGGCAGAACATGATTGTAGAATAAACAGATGTAAAGCAGGCAGGGGAAAATATAAAATGGTGCAGTGCTGCTTCTCTCAGCCTCCTGCAGGTACAGAAACAAACCATAACCTGCACTAAGTGCATGTGTGTGTGTGTGTGTGTGGGAGGGGGGGGTTGTGTTGGGGGTGGGTGGGGGGGTGTTCAGCATAATGCAGAGTTGGCAACAAATAAATGCTGAAAATATGTACTGTGTCATACTGTTAACTGTCATTGGGGAAAGGAGGAAACAGTTTAATCTTGATCGTGTATCTTGTGCTGAATATTCCCCTGGAGGTGCATGGCGTGGGTGGGAGGTGGAGGGGATGAGGCAGGGGAGATGGAGGAGTGTGTTCAGGTTGAGAGGATGAAAAGGTCTCCGGAGACCTTGGGTCTGAAATAGTGCTACGCCGAGTGCCGAGAGGGCGGCAGGGTCGAGACACAGCAGATACTGTACATGTGATTCCTCAAATCCAGCTGAGCTTTCTCATTTGTTGCCTGTCAGTGGCAGAGGCCAAAAACGGAGCCTGGATTAGGCAGCAGACCCGTCAGTGCATAAATAAAGCTGGCGCCATACTTTCTGGATGGCAGAGATTCATGAACAGAAAATGCATCAAAATGCACGTCCATCTCGTGAGGGAAAATATTTCAGCTAGCCTGGAAAGTGTGAAAACTGTTAGCTGATAAATAAAAAAAATACATATAGTTATATGCACATGGTTTGTGGTATGCAGAAATGTGAAGTGTTGTGGATATTTGGCCTAACAAACAAAAAGAGAAATATATATCTATATATCTATATAATTACCCAGTAATTGATTGGGTACTGGCTTTTTTGTTCATTAATTATGTGTTGTGTGAAACCAAAACAAATCAAAATGCTCTGATTCAGACTCATGGGCCCATGGGTGTGAAGGTACTCTCAAACATAAAGCCAAATACCTAATATTGTAAAGTTAAAATTTATGGCAGTTTAAATTGTTTGTGCCTCAGCGGAATTAATATTACCAAACCTTTCACTAGCAAGTCACAAGTCAACTTCAAATGTTGCCAGTAGTTTTTCTGTTGTGGGCGTGTAGCCGCCAATACTGCTGTCACTTGGGGGCGTGCACTGCCAAGGGGCTGTTTGATTTACATGTTAGACTTCTTAGTAGCGTCACTGACAGTTTAGAAAAGCAAGCTAACTGTACTAAAAATGTACACTTAAAAGAGGCCCCGACATTCTCTTTTACTTCCTTCAAAGATTTATTTTTTAGTCCTGACGTCTCTATACATATTTAATTGGAGGCTGTATATGACAGGATAAAGTGAAACCAATAAATGGGAGCTAAAGCTGTGAGAGGGGAACTGAAGGAACGTCAGACCACGTGCACATAGGAATGATCGATCAAGCCAAGCCAAATTTTACCTGTAGAAACAGGAACAGGAGCCATGATATTCATGACAATTTGTAGTTTCTAAACCAGGACCGCAATGATTAGTCGACATAATCGATTACTTTGATTATAAAAATCCGTTGTATTATAAAAAAAACGTAAATGTTCATTTGAGCCAGAGGCAGTATCGCTTGCACTGTCTGCCATGACTGCGTTCTGTACCAATGACGAACATATGAATGATGGTGAACTGATGAGAGAATCGTGGAAGCGTGAAGAAGAGAGGCTAAAAAAAAGCGAGGCAGAAACTTTCAAAAGCGTAGGAGCATTTCACCAAAAATCAACCAATGAAACAAGCTGAACAACTCTGTAAAGCCGAGTTGTTGTTGCATGGCAGCACTTCGGTGATGTATGATCAACTGAAACACAGGCACCCTGGAGCCCCGATGTTTACTCCGGATGCGTTCGCGAGCTATGCTAGTACATGGCGTTGACACCTTGTGGATCATTTCTTTTCAATGGCCCGCTGCTTCGTGCTTTAGCCAACTACCTATAATGTTAGCAATTGTAATGTTAGTTTGCCTGTCAAAAACAAGGTCTCATGGATGATTCTTCCTAAACGATTGCTATTTCAGTTATTTTAGCTAACTGGTTAAGTGCAAGAGTAAATAAGTGAATTATAGGAGTGGCTTATCTTCCTCCCTATTTGTTACTCACATTAATACTAGCATTCATTCTGAATAGTAAACCTCCTCCACCTAACGTTAGCTAGTTAGTCTGTGGGTTGGAGCATATCAGTAATTCAAGATATTTAATCAGTTAACCGGCATTAATCAGTACACTACCTGTGATAAACTATGAAACATAGCCTTCAACTTGTGCTAATTAATACAGGTGAGGTAAAACATGCACCAGAGCCTGGAACAGGAGCCGCACCCACAGGAAGCAGAGATGGAGGGTGCGACAGAAATGGAATCGGAAAAATAACCGACAGATTAGTTGACTACCAAAATAATCTTTAATTGCAGCCTTATTCTAAACAACCAGCCACTGGCTGACTGCATAGCTTTTTATAGCAGCTAATAACAATTGTAGGTCAATATATCTGGGCATCTCCAGCTATAAAGCTATGTGGTTTCCTGTAAACGATTTCACTCGCACTTCTCCACCAGTGTTTCCTTAAACGGCTGAGAACAAGCCATTCCATGGTAATCAGATCAATATGTGTTCTCAACACCTCACAATGGATGGCAGATGTGTAGCGCGTCAGGCCTTCAGCAAATTGAATGCAAAGGAAATCAATCCCGGAAAGATCAACAGTTCTCAAGAGTGAATGCAAGGTCTTTAAATAAGCTCTTCTGTCCGGCGCATGGCTCTGACTCGTGCCTTACAGTCGGCCTGAAAACACGCATTGCCTAAATTGCTCAATAAGATCCCTAGTCAAGACTAACTGGTTGTGACTTTTATGACAGCTCTCAGTACGCAGTGCTGCATTTTACACAACCGTACATAATCCCGACGTGTCTAAAGGAAATAAAGCATTAGCATTAACCGCTAAGGCCAACACGTCTGAGTTCAGGTTTATTTATGAGCACACAGTACAGTCTACAAGGAAACAAAACCTCACGTGTGTGTGTGTGTGTGTGTGTACACACACACCCCTAACAATCAAAAACTCCACATTAAAAGTGTGTGCTGTAGGAGAGTCAGCCTCACACTGCCTTGACCTTATGAAGCATGTTTGATTTTAGAGCATAATGAGCTCTGATCATTGAAGCACACACACACCACAAACAAACCTTTCGGAGTGTGTACATGATGTGCAGTTTAATGTGTCTCAACGTCCAAGTCAGTGATTTGTTACAGTACATTTTATAACTGTTAAGATGCAATAAGCTACAGTGCAATACAATAAGATTCACTCTTTTATATAAAGAGTGTCAGCTTTGACGAGTGGAAGGCCACAGCGTCTTCACTAGGACTAAGAGACATGCCTTTAGGTAGTTAGGTGCCTTCTTCACTGAGAATGACAGCCACTGAGCCTTTACGTATAAAGCAGCACCATCTGATAGCCCACTTGACTGATAAGATTAGATTTGAAAGCACAGGCCACGCCTCTTGCAATGAGACTGACAGTCTCAGACCACGCCTGTTTCACTGGGGCTGACCAGGCTTCTTGCACCATGACTGACAGGCACAAGCCACACTTCTTTCACTAGTACTGACAGGCACAGCAAACACACCTTCAACTGACAACACAAAAACTATACCTTCATCACCTGGGCCTTCTTAATATGAAATATTCCTCCATTTGAACTAGCAGATTAAGAGCCCACACCTATTTACTGGGCCTGACAGGCTCTCAGAAAATATTCCTGCACTGCCTCTAGTAGGTACAGCAGTCACTAACCCTTCCCTGTGACTGACAGGCACTGAGGAAATATTCCCTTATTACAACTAGCAGGAAAAAAAGGCCACAGCATTTCACTGGACCTGAGAAAACATGCCTTCACCCAGGCCACACCCTAAAGTGTCCCCGACAAGCACTAAGAAAATATACCTTCACTGGAACTAGCACGGAGGTGACACGTCTTCACTGGGACTAACAGGCGCTGAGGAAGTATTCCTTTACAGAAAGCTGCGGGTACAGAGGCCACACCCCATCACTGTGACTGAAAGGCACCGGGAAAGCATTCCTTCTCTGGAATTAGCAGGTACAGAGGCCATGTCGTTACCTGTGCCTAGAAAATATTCCAGGAAAAGAGGTCACAGTGACTGACAGGCACTGAGAGAAAGAGCGAGAAAGAAAGACAAAAGAGATACATTTGTGAATTGTTACTCAATAATAGTATAAAAGTAATAATAATAAAAAAAGGCTGTGCCTGTAGTAATAGACTTCAGGCAGCTTTATCATTTCAGTTGCTATCAGCTCTGCCTTATACACAGTGTTTTAAATATCGACGATGGGAAAGTCATTTAAATCTGAGCTCTTAAGCTCCTATCTCCAGGCCAGGCCAGCCGGATTGCGTCCAGCTCCCCCTTACCCTCTATGGGCTTGGAGGCGGAGGATCAGACCCGAGGCTGCGAGAGATGAATGGGCAGTGGACAGTGCCCAGGAGAGCAATCTCACCAGGCACTCCAGATACAAATGTGCTGACGCAGGCCATCTCACGGCCAAAGCCATCCACTGACACACACAGCGCATAGCCGAGAGGCCTGGGGAATAAAGCAGACCGTGCAGGGTAGGCATTTACACTCAACGAAAAACAATGAAATGAACAAATAGCATAAGAACAGATATTCGTGCACGAAACAAGAAATATACTGTATAAGCTGAAACTATGGGTGTGGCCATGACTTTTCAAAAGTGAATCAAAGGTTACAGAATCACTCTTTAGGCAGCAATGACCACCGCTTCCAAACGTATTATTTTTGTCCTCCATGATCAACGTGAGGAACTGCAGCAGAAAAGCAACTTCATATGGCTGCAATACGCTCAGTAATGCTTAATTTTCTAAGTCTATCACACACTACTAAAAGCGAGAAATAATGAAAATGATCAACCGTAAAGCTGCCCAAAAAATCAGAAACGCAAGTTTAGTACCCAATCGATAAATGTGTTTTTAATGACAGACTCTCTTGTCAGTAAGTAATCAGTGTGGAGGTCATTAATACGGCAGATTTGTCATTACAGTCCCAATTCGTTTTCAAGAAAAACATGAACAAATAAAACACAACGGGGTGGTGTGAAGTTCACTCATTTCCAATAATCTCAAATTGGTTTTTTCCTGGTATATATCACAGCAATTTTCCAATATTAACCTTTCTTTCTTTTGTTTTTTAAAGAACGGCCTATAGACCTACTATATTACCATGTTTCTAGATACTCTTAATGTTACGTAACATTTGCAAAACAAGCTGGTTCCTGTTATCACTTCTAACAGCTATAAACACCCACAACAGCCTCTCTTTTTGCTCTCATGAAGTAATAAAGCAAAAAGTGTGACATGATACCGAGAGACTGCAAACTGCAAACCTTTTACAAAGTGCCAGGGCTGGGCAATTTGATAATATAATCATCAACATCGGGATAAATTATGTCACTAATTATGTCACTACATATACACTTATCTGAAATATCGTTGATATCATGATATGATGTTTTTATCGCCCTCCCCTACTTGAGACGCCTTCCGTAAATGTTAAATAAAAATCTTCTGGGGTTCGACGTATTACTAATTATATTTGTCCCTGTGAATGAGTTGTCACTATAGAAATAATAACATATAAGAACAAGCCTGTTAATAAAAACCTATGAAGCCAAAACTACTGTCATTTTCTGCTGAAAATAGAATAGAAATTGAATCGACACCAATCAGATTTGGGAACTTAACAGTGCTAAGATAATGTATATCATATAGAAATTGCGTACTTCCGCTGTATTTCATTTTCCTTCGAGGCTCCAGTTACAGCTGATGTATGTATTCATGATGAACGTATTATGACCCGAATAAGATTTCAGGCGGCCTAATTGCAGCCGAAATCACACAGAAACAGATTAGCACATCTGGCTTATAGAGTTTCTCATTAGTCTAAACTCTTGTATAATTTGTATGCCATTTCTACTATGTAAACATCACGTTTGTGTGCGTGCAGAACGCTTTAAGAGAGAATAACCAAGGGGCAGTGGTGGCTCCGTGGTTAAAGCTCTGGGTTACTGAATAGAAGGTCAGAGGTTCCACTGTTGGGCTCTAGAGCAAGGCCCTACAGAACCTAAAGAACCCTGTCTGCTCCAGGGGCGCTGTAGCATGGCTGACCCTGCTCTCTGACCCAAACTTCCTAACAAGCTGGGATATGCGATGAAAACAAGTTCACTGTTCTGTAATGTATAGGTGACAAATAAAAGCTTCTTCTTCTAACCACACGCAAGAGGCTTTCCAAAAGAATGGGGTAAAACAGACAGGACCCGTAAAACCCGCATGCTGTAAACAAGTGGATGAAGCCTGTTCCAGCGCGGTATACAGAGGCGGGAATGTATTGTGTAACACACATACACGGCAGCCCTGTGAACAGATAGCACAAGCAATCAGTGCGTAAATTCAGACTTGGCGACAGTGACTAATGGCCTCAGATGGTGACGAGCCGAAGCTTTCGGGAGCAATGCCATACGCGATTAATCAAAACGCTGCATATGTAAGGAAATGTTCAGCCAAGGCGCACGGCGCTCCACTGAGATTTATGCTCGGTTCTGTAAACCCCGGGTCTGGGGGTTAATGCCTGCAACAACAGCTAGCAGCTATTCGGTGGCGGGGGAAAGAAACTATATCATGCAAACCAAAACATCAGATGAGTCAGAGGGGAGTCATTTAAAAATGCTCTCAACCCTGGAGCAGATGTAACATCCAGCATTTCATTTGTTGTTCAGGATACTGTTTTGATCAAGACGAAACGTGCTACGCGCCAATTTAAGACACAGCCATGTACCGAATCCAAATGAATTATAGAAACATGAAAAAATAAATAAACAAAGCCTAAGTACTATTCCATATCCAATTGTTCCACTAATAGAAAAGAGGAGAGTTTGCGAGTCTGCATGAAACCTAATCTCGTTAATAAGCAACTCGATGAATGAAAGAGAAGGCGCGGGGAAAAAAAAAATCGACGCAAGGTGTTTTTTTTCCAGTGGGTGCAAGAGCATGAAATTAATAGGACATTAGCCAGAACAAAGGCTAAATTTCAGACGGATGCTCGAGCTGAGCCGAGCAGATACAGAGAAAGGAGGGAAGGAGGAGCCGTCCGGCCAAACTTTAATTCATTCTGCCAAACAATACACTTCCTCATAACCACCTAGTGTGAAAAGGAAAGACAGTCGACAGCTAATTCCGTTTATCAGAGTCAGCCTCCATCGCAGAGATCTTTACAGAGAGAAAATCATTACCCAGAGCGAGCCTGTTTGCCTTGCTGGTGACTTGCAGGCACAAAGTGCTGGGATCCTGCCACCAGTTTTATCTCAGTGGATCTCGCTAGTGTTTACTGGTAATGGAAATCCATGGCTTTGTGCTTAACATCTTGTCATGATACTACGGTTCAACTGGACAGACGGGTGTGTGCAAACCTCAGGGGAAAAGCAATAAAGGGGCACTTTGCATGAAAATCCTTCCCGAGCCTCAATTTGATCACCTGACGATTCCCGCCCACCATCATATAACATCTTCCAACCAGCACAATGAAACCATCAATGCTTCCTCCGTGACATGTGAAACCAGCCGGACCATGACCATGGCTTTTCAAACTGCTGCATCACTGGACAGAATAACAAACTCAAAGGAAAGCTTTTTCCACATACATGAGCTCGCAGACACCCACGATTGACTAGTGTCGCTGTGATTGACAGCCAAGAGAGATTATACCATCTGTCCATGACCAATTGTGCTCCCATTTCTCATAGACCAGGAGAGCTACAGCATCGTCAGGATTGGAACTTGGTTGCACACACCTCACAGCCTATAGTGTAATAATGATAGTTAAATGAAGTTTGATTCAATGAACTGAGTCAATTCTTTCAAACTGATTTCAACGAAATGTTGAAAGTTTAGCCAGTGCTGTGAAATCTCGGCTCCAACATCTAGCAGAACACTTTAGAACACACCTATCTAATGGATAGGTTACTAGCTGTGATGGTTTAACACTTTTCTCTGAGCCTACTGTGTCTCAGGTCTGATGCTGGAAAAGCAGCAATGGGTTCCTGTGACATATCTGGATGAATTGGTGTGAGAAAATGTCCACATTACCAGTTCAGTGATGCATTTATTTAGGGTCATTTCTGTGGCGCGTTAGGACATTAATCAAACCTCGTATAAACTCTCAGTCTACCTAGCAACAGCAACAAAAAAAACCATCACATAAAAGCGCCGCTTTTCTCCTTTTCTCAACGGCTGATCAGTGAGTGTGTCAGTGAGCTCTGCCTGGCTGTGGAGAGAGAACGACCCAACATTCATAAATTATTCCATTGTGGGCCCCGGCCACCTGTGCAAGGCCGAGCCAAACTGCCCTCCACTCTGACCTGATGATGCACACACGCACACACACACATTGAAAAAAGAGCAGGCAGATCGTGAGCTACAGGATGTGCTCTACACCTCCCCTCCTTACATACCTGCTCCAAATGACCTTCAGAGGGGAAAAAAGGGAGGGAGGCTAAGACATTAGACTCGACTTCCCAAATTAAATGGGCACCCATCATCCCCGCAGAGGCACGCCGAATAAAACAAAGTGCACACATTCTCCGATTAAACAGATACGCTTCTGTGATTAGACGCTAATTACTGACAAGCCATTTATATTTGGAGTCCAGTTGCTGCGATAAATAACATTGCTAGAATATTCCATTAAACCCACTCGGAGGAAAGCACAATCTGCCCTCTTCCACATAGGAGCTACTAAAATATTCGTACTAGAGCTGTGTTTTTAAATGAAAATGCATACTTTCTGAAAACGAAGCAATAACACCAAGATCTCATTTTTGCTTTACTTAATTGTTGGATTTGGCCAAAGCAAACAAGTAGCTTTTATTATAACACACTGCTCTTGAATGATCACTTCTGAGTGGTTAGAAGGTGTTGTACGTAATTTCCTATAACAGTAACCGTCATTCGAATTACAGGTTTATATTAATGC
The DNA here is from genome assembly GCA_030068025.1 of Parauchenoglanis punctatus. Taxonomy (NCBI): domain Eukaryota; kingdom Metazoa; phylum Chordata; class Actinopteri; order Siluriformes; family Auchenoglanididae; genus Parauchenoglanis; species Parauchenoglanis punctatus. Next base: position 5,219,210 of record JAQQZU010000011.1, read on the forward strand.
GCTTGTTCTGACACGTCATTGTTTCTATAGCAATGCAGGGACTTGTAAGGCGGATGCTCCACAAGTGATGAGACATTTCACCACCCTGTCCTTAATTATTTTTCTGTAACAGCACGGACCGTTTTGTTTTGTTCTTTGAGCCAGTTGTGGACGTCTGTGAGCTCGTGTATGCGGATATGGGTAGACAGTGCCAGGGTACTTGCACCATTTTAAAAGTCAAATTCAATGAATTTTGAGGCCTTTTTAAGACCTCAGCAAATATCATTTAAGATACAAAAATGCTGAAACAATTTCTTTGATAGAAAAGTGACAATTTATTCAGTCATTGTTTGGAAAATAAAACTTTTCTCAAAACTTAACTCGTTTTTTGAAGACCTTGTTTCAAAAACAACAAACCTTTTATGAGTCGATGATGCTTAAACAAATAAACCAGTAATTATTAACACATTTATAGTAGTCACTAGGCCCTCCCTTATCAGATCCTCCAACTCTTTGGGGCAGAAGAGAATAATCTGTCTGACACTTTGGAAGAAATGGCTGAAAACGTCTTGACACACTCATGATGAAGTGCAACTTTGCCAGCATAACAGGATCCATCCGGCCTTCTGTGATCATGTCAAAAGGGCTGGGAAGCTTATTGGCTTTGATTTGATCCACATAAGTGACAATATAAAGCCAAATCTCAATGGCTCGCAGATTCTCCAACCAATGAGGAAATGGATCACACTTTGTTACCAACATGAACCAACACGAGTCTTCCTGCCTTGAAGCTGCACAATGAGACGAGCTGTGCAGGGGTCTTAGGACTTTCTCAATTAGCCACACTGTGAAGCCATTCTTAAACGAGTTGTGCGTCATGTGAAGGCCACGACTGCTCTCTGTGCTCCTCTTGTAAGAGATCAACGAACTTCCAGTTAACGCTGGGCCTATTCACTTCCAGAGACAGCACGTTCTGCTCGTTCAGCTCCTTTGTACTGTCCTGCACGTTGGAAAAAAAGGAATAAATTATCTTTTTAATGTGCCAAGCAATCCATATTAGTTTAAGGAAAAGTTCTATTAGTATAATAATAATAATAATAATAATAATAACAAGAAGTACTTCTATAGCTTTAAGACATATTAGTTTAAAAAATCCATCAAAACAAGAGCTATTCATAACTTGTGATAATCACAATTATTATTATGGCGATTATTTGTTCTTTTGATTATCTTTTGCTTATACATACTCAACGTCAGACTTAGTATGAACAGTATGCAATATGGAACACAGCTTTACTTACACTGAAATGATCCAACATGTCCCCTGTATAATAGCGGGAGGTGACATGGGCACCCGTCTCATCAGTGGTCCTCATATGGAGATTTGCTTGCTCTGTGTGTTTTATTCATGGTTTAGCCAAACATGAACACAAAAGATTTCTCACTAACACTGCGCGACAGTTCTCTCTTAATGAACAAGGCGATGCCATATTTGGCGGCATACGAGGTTTTCTTTTCCCCACAGGTAAATGACTGCATATTCCAAATCAGGGAACACAGAGGCAAAGACGCTACCTAGGCCATTGTTCGATTTGAATGAATGGTGTCTGCTTACCGTATGTGGAACCCACAGCACTTCAGCCCTTTGTGTCTCTGGTGGTGACACAAAACTACTCAAAGCTGAACGTTGTGAACGTTTGTGTCTACTACTACGTGCAAATATTGCATGCATTAGCATAGCCCCGGTAGCTCCTGCCACATACTGCTGGTGTTTTTTAGATTTTTTGTAGGATTCAAAGGCTTTCACCTCCATGGTCCCTAACATGAATGCCTTTCTGCATTAATTGCACCTCGCCTTGTCTCCTGTGTGTCAGCCACCCCGAACCTTTCTTCATCCAACCATTTTTCATTAAACTTGTCTCTCCCCATCTTGGCTCCTCCCTAACTAGTAACCACATGACTGAGCACAGCGAAAACATAACACGCAGCTAAACATAACATACGACTTCTATTACAGGTGGACACGCTTTAAGGTAGGCCGCTGTTCGTGGCAAGTTTCCCCATCAAATTTAAATCCTACAGCAAATTTACAGTAAATATAAGACAATTTATGACCTTACTTTCCCAGAGTTTATTTTAAGACTTTTTAAGGGGCCGTGGGAACCATGAGTGCTTTCTCATGAACCATGAGAAAATAGAAAATCTTTAAAAAATAAACCTGTTTGCTAACACAGCACATGCTGATCTTTTTTATATTCATCATTTAAATCTAATTGTGCTTTGATTCAGAAAGTAAAAGATCCATTCAATTAATGTGACTAAGTACCTAATTTTGATTCAAGTCTGTATAAGTATTATGGGCTTATAATGGGATAAAAGGTTGACTTAAAAATGTTAAAGTGCGATAAAACTATTTTATTCGTAATTCGGCTGAGTATTGTAATAAATGGGAGTTCATTTCTGAGACAAACAATGGAGATTATAATTTAAGCAATTATTACACAATCCTGTAAAACATGGCAGATTTTTCAAAGGTAGGAAAATAAACATGACCAGAGCAATTTCTTTCCATTCACACTCCAAACAATTCTAGCACAGCTTCGAGCCTAGCCTTAGTTCAAGCTTTCTATGAGAATCCCACTGCTAAAAATAAAATGAAATTGAAATCTAGTAATACAGAGAAAAGGATCAACAGGCAATAAGTGAGAATTCGTAAATCTAATCTCTTTACTGAGGCTTGCAGGTATAAAAGTGGCTTCAGTCAGCTAAATATTTACTCTGGAGAAAGAGACGAATCGTGCTGCTACTATTTTTTGCATGTGTTTTTTCTCTCGTGCCCTCCAGCGTGTGCTGGTGCTGCTCAGCTGCAACCGAGCAGCGCACAAAGCGTTTTGTCTCCTCCCGCTCCTCTGTAGGAGCCTGATGTGGTTTGGAACACAGCCCGTATAGGAACTCCTCTAGGTTAGCTCACTCCCCTGCTGGAGCAAATCTCACAATGCTCATTAAAATAAGAGGAGCAAGCAGGGAGCTGATGAGCAAGAACGAGTGCAGGCAAAGCACGCTGGGGTTTTTTTTCTGATAGCGATACAGCCTGCGAACAGATAATCTCCCCACCTCTGCTGTAATCAGTCCAGCCATCAATCCACCCACAAGTCATCGGTCGACCCATGATCGATCAAATTCTCGAGGATTAATTAATGAAGAGCTCCGTTTCAAGGTGGGTCCCAGAACAGACAAGGGGAAAGTGTGAGGACGAGCAGCAGTACGATGAAACGTGGAGCAGAGCATGCATTATTCATGGGTTGGAGGAAAGGGTGGAAGTTCAACCTGACTCGAGTGTGTCTGCCCGAGTGCTGGCCCATCACATAACGTAAGAGTGGGGAGAGGAGAGGGGAGCAGCTTGTACACTATAATCACTGTGCTCTGATTTGCGTGTGTGTGTGTGTGTGTGTGTGTGTGTGTGTGTGTGTGTGTGTGTGTGTGTGTGTGTGTGTGAGTGAGTGTGTGAGAGAGTGAGTGAGTGTGTAAAGTTCCTCAGGGAGTGTTAACTGGATCCTACTCATGGGCCTCATCAGGGCCTTCCTTCTTATTAGAGCTCTTAATTACAGTGAGATGAAGATCCTGAGAGGCTTCTCACTCCTGCACAGGGCCATTACCCAACCACATCACCACTATGTGCACTGCCTTCAGAAACGCCCAAAAACATCTCTGTACAGACATGACATGACATGACTTAACATAACATAACATAACATAACACGAAACGACACAACTTAACATGACATGACATGAATTAACATAACATGACATGACATGACTTAACATAACATAGCATAACATAACACGAAATGACACGACTTAACATGACATGACATGACTTAATATAACATGACATGACTTAACATAACATAGCATAACATGACATGACATGACATAACATGACATGACTTAACATAACATAACATGACTTAACATAACATAACATAACATAACACGAAACGACACGACACGACATGACTTAACATAACATGACATGACATGACTTAACATAACATGACATAACATAACACGAAACGGCACGACTTAACATGACATGACATGACTTAACATAACATGACATGACTTAACATAACATGACATGACTTAACATAACATAGCATAACATAACATGACATGACTTAACATAACATAGCATAACATAACATGACATGACTTAACATAACATAACATAACATAACACGAAACGACACAACTTAACATGACATGACATGAATTAACATAACATGACATGACATGACTTAACATAACATAGCATAACATAACACGAAATGACACGACTTAACATGACATGACATGACTTAATATAACATGACATGACTTAACATAACATAGCATAACATGACATGACATGACATAACATGACATGACTTAACATAACATAACATGACTTAACATAACATAACATAACATAACACGAAACGACACGACACGACATGACTTAACATAACATGACATGACATGACTTAACATAACATGACATAACATAACACGAAACGGCACGACTTAACATGACATGACATGACTTAACATAACATGACATGACTTAACATAACATGACATGACTTAACATAACATAGCATAACATAACATGACATGACTTAACATAACATAACATAACACGAAACGACACGACACGACACGACATGACATGACTTAACATAACATGACATGACACGACTTAACATAACATAACATGACATGACATGACTTGACTTGACATAACATTGCATAACATAGCATAACATGACATGACATAACATAACGACTTAACATGACATGACATGACACAGCATAGCATACATTGTACTGTGGAGCACAGATTGAGTATTAACATGTTTCCTGCCGAATTTGATTATTTTAAGATATCTAGTATTATAGCTCTTAGTATGTTAATGTTATTTAGTATTGTTATAGCACTGTTTATTTGATTATTATAATTCCTTTTTCATATTATTCATTACTTTTTTACAATCAGTGAATGCTGCTTATTATTATTATTATTATTGTTGTTGTTCTAAAAGTAGCATTGTTTCCTAGTTCATTTCCTTATTAATTTATTTTGTTTTTATCTTTATTTTATCATTACTACTATTATTATTATTATTATTAGTAGTAGTAGTAGTAGTAGTAGTAGTGTTGTTTTTAATCATTGTATTTGTTGATTTCCTTTTTCCTTTATTTTCTTAGTATATTTGAAAGCTGGTTCTAAATAAAATACAATTATGGTTATTATTATTAATAATAAAAATATTTAATTTTCCTTTTATTACTAAAATGATTAACAATTAGTAGTATTGACCAATATTTACAAAAAAAGCTGTCCCAAACCTCCCAATCGATACTGATTATAACTGAGAAATAATTATGCATCAAAAAAACAGTTATTATTTTAGCTTAAAATATTTTCATGTACGGCTGTTTTTATGTTCAAAGTGATTTTGTAAGAATGTAAATTTTAGTATATGTGTTAATAATATACTCATATATCAAAATTTAGGTTTTTCAAAGCGCTTTTTAATGGAATTTATGAAGTTGTATTTTCATTGGTTTTAGACGTGGAAGTCAGTAAAGTAAGTAGTTTTAGTTTTATATGGAACGCTGCTGTTATAGGGTGTGACAGTGCAAACCCTTTTAGCTAAGCGCAGTTTGTCTTCCCTCCTGTACCCCATCCATCAGCGGAGAGCGAGCGCTGCTGAACAAATATGATTTGGGTGGTAGGTGTTGCACTGGGATCACATTGCTGCACCTGATACACTTGTAGCAGCTCCACACAGCACACACACAGCACACACACACACACACACACACACACACACACACACACACACACACTAACCTGTCAGTGTCACTGCTGTGCTGGGAATGAATCACCACCCAAATAATACCTGCACAGTGGTGGTCATATGGTGGTCCCTTTCCACTGATGCACAGCAACGGATGGGCTACACTCAGTAACTGTTCACCTACAAAGCTTTTTTCATTTATATCTTCTGCCATCTTAGCCTATCCTTCAAGGCTCGATGTGTTGAGATGCTTTCCTGCTCACCATGGTTGGTTACTTGAGTTAGCGTAGCCTAAATGAGAACTCGAACCAGTCTGTCCTCTCTCATCACACAAGGTGTTTCCACCTGCAGAACTGCCTCTCGATGGATGGGGTTGTTTTTTCGGTTTGTTTGTTTTCCCTCCATTCTGATAATCAAAATCACTGAGATCACGGTTTCCTTATTCTGATGTCTGATGTGAACATGAAGTGCAGCTCTTAACCTGTATCTGCACTGGCCGGTTGGATAACTGCATAAGAACTCAGGAGTGCCGGTGTTGCAGTTAAAGTGCTCGGTCAGCATGTATAGCATATAAGCACTGGACTATCCCTTCACTCTCAGGAAAAAGAGTACTAAGCAGTACTTTCCTTATCGCTGGAAAGATGGATACAGCGCACCTTTAAAAAAGATTTAGTCTGCATAACTGGAACACGATTTCCTTAAAGGAACTCTGTGTTCACCTAAAAGATGCACACTAAAGGTGTATGCTTGAGGGTAGCACCCCAGCAAAAAGCAAGAGTACCCTTGTTTTTTTCAGAGTGTTTAAAACCCACCCAATTTCCGGTAGTCTTTTAATGTCCACAGGAGTAGTGTTGTCATGAAAAAACCGTTTTTGCCTTGCAAAAGAGAATTTGTATTTTTACTTCTTTGCTTCACCACTGTTCCTTAAGCCAAACATCTCATCAGTGTCTCCAGATGTGTATTCTTGTTAGAGATCACAGCTGACCCTGCGAGACTAGTGCAAGACAGATGTAGGAAAAACAGACGGGGTTGCAAATAAACCCTGCAGCACACGCTAGTCTTGGCTAATGCTGATTTGGTATTGGCGAGAGACAACGGCGATTTGGAAATCTGTCGTGCATGTCGGTGACTCGAGGAGGCATCACGTCATTACCAACCGGCTACTAAGTGATGTGGTACAAATAGAGAAATGCTCAATCTATACTCATCACCAATACTGAGAATGCATCACTGCACTGCCTGTCAAGGGTGTCATTTGTACAAACATGAAACGAGAGCACGTTTAAAAGGTTATAAATATTCAATTCCGCAAATTCCTTTATCTTTATCCAAGAAGCACTGTTTAAAATTCAAACCCACTTCCCCATTGTTACTGGAGCAACTGTTTGGGTCCCGCTGCATGCTGTATGCTATAGGCATGTGTGTGTGTTTCAGTTACTTTTAGTAATGATCACAAACACCATAAATCCCCTAGGTCAGAGGTACAGCATTTGGCTAAAATGCGTAAAGAAATGCACTACCATCATTTATAATTCAGAACTTTGTTGTCAATGTAAATGATGTAGCTGACTGGATTTTTATATAAAGACCTATTAAGAACATGGTCATAGAGCCAGCTTAAAGTGTATCACGATAGGTCAACATAACCTCAATATAACATAATGTTGGAGCTAGGGTTTCTATGGTGTCGCAGTTTCACATTTAGTCACAGTGTACAATTAAAAAGCTACTTTACAGTCCACTTTTTGAATCCCCCTTCCTTCAGACGCCCCCAAAACCAGACTACAGCAACCTCCTTTCCTCCGTTTTCCAGTGCCGGAGTGTGGTCCAACTCTCTGCCGCGCTGGGATAATTCCCATATTTCCTGGTCTTTTTCATTTACAAAGATGAGTCATCAGGGGAAAATGGTGAAGTATGTGGCATTTACTAACAGCCAGTTGCTTCCAACAAGAAAAAAGAAGTGGGTTAACATAGGAAAAGAAAACAGGACAAGAAAGCAAAGACACCAGTTACTAAGGCACTTATGCCTATTACATACTAAATGAGTGTCTTTCACTACAGTTCCCATAATACAGTGTAGCTAAACCACAGAGAGAAAATATAGAGATTGATTGTGTTCTTCCATGGAGAGTCTGTGGATTAACAAAACGGGAATCGTCTGCACTTGCAAAGAGACCGATAGCTCCAAATCGAACAATAATATAGCCATTAAAAGGTAGCTTGGCAGTTTGAAGCTCTCTTTCCAGGTCAGATGACACCTCAGAAGCTGCCATGGAGCTCAGTATTATTCTAACAATCCCAAGTTCGTAAACTATTCAATCGATGAAAGGTTTGGAGACCGGGACCTCGTGTGCTCTCCAGGTCTTGCCCTCTCGCTTCACCCTCATTGTAAACAAACGTTCGTGGACCAGTACTAAGCAGTAGCTTCCACTACTAGTGCTAGTGCGAAGCTGTTTCGATGTATATATATTGACATACAGCCCAAAAACAATGCGTGTACAGTTTTTACATAGTGTGTACACTGCCAGCTGTCTATTCCACACATACTAGCATAGCTTACCGTTTCCTGTTTCGGATGCTAGACCACGATGGTACGAATTGTATAACAGACAACTGTGCGAGTGCACTCTCGCTATATTTTGAGTTTCTCGGTATTTTCAGTTGCAAACTCAATACATTTGGTTCAGTGTGCCACCTTTGCTTGCAGGTCCTCTCTCTTTCAGCTGACAGCAACAACAACGTGATACAGTGTAAATCTAAAACACCAAGAGACTTCTGTACAACAATTTCATAAGAATCTTTTTTACTTTGAGTTTCACTAGCAGCTGTGTGTTTTATAAACAGTTGATTAATATCGTGACGCTGTGAATCCATTATCATATCTAGGACTAGGTTATCATATCAAGAAAATGTTCAACACCCCTAATTGGAACATACAGTATGTATTAAGTGTGTATCTCTTGCCGGGATCAGCCTAGACATTGATGCGTAATTATACATTTACATTTATATCATTTGGCAGACGCCCTTATCCAGAGTGACTTACACACGTCTTATTTTATACAAGTGAGCAGTGAAGGTTAAGGGCCTTGCTCAAGGGCCCAGCAGTGCTGGGATTTGAACTCATGACCTTCCCGATCACTAGTCCAATGTCTTTACCACTGAGCTACCACAGACCTCTATACATTGTATGAAAGTACGATCTCAAATAAGCTGCTCATTATTACTTGTGCAGAAAAGAAATCAATTCTTCCAAACCCTACTGGAGAACATTTTGTTCAACTAAACCTTGATGAACTTCTCATTGGCATTCAAACGCTCTGATGAAAAGAACAGTCTTTGTCCATTGTCTTATTGAGAAGGAATTAATTAACGAGTCTATTTCACTACATTACTGATAAAACATAAGCCTATAACTAATGTTTATAGAATAATTGTCTCCTAGTCTATAAATATAATATGAAAATAGATTCTTTCTTTGCTTTGCTTATATTTTAGTGCAAGCACCGGCCCCGACAGCAAACTCGAATCCCAGCTGAGTTCAGCCTAAGGTTAACAGAAACAAAGTAAAAGTGAAGGAAGATGCAGATCAAAGCTAGACAAGAGAATGTTGGTATTCATGGAGGCTGATGCTGAAGTTAGGTGGAATGCTCTTCGCATGGGTCATGAACACCCCACTGGGTTTGAGACCTAGATCTCACCGTCAGAGGTTAATCCAGTTTTACCTTTCTCTCACACACACCCATGTCTTCATCGATGCGTCTTACATCTCTCCAGCTGTGACATCACAGGTCACAGGAGGCTCTGGGGACCTCGTGCAAATCCACATCCTCTAGCAGAGTCGGAATGCTGAAGCTTTTCTGAGCCTCGGGGAAAAAAAAAAAAAAAGGTGGAGAGAGAGTAGAATAATAGAACAGAGAGGAAGCGAGGCGGCAGAATGAGCATCTGACAGGCTTCTGCAGAATGCTAATACCTTTAAAGCACGACTGAGCAAGTCTGAGAATGGCGTGCTGCATTGTTTCTCTAAACAGGATTAAGACTCATATTAGCCCTTGTGCTTTTTTGGCTGCCCACTACTTCACCGGTGCTTAGTGACAGGCGTGGTGGGTGGGGAGGTTAAGAATAATCAGCAGCACCACGGGAGGTCGGTGCCACCATGCGGAGCCATGCTGGTAGCCATATTGTGTGGGAGTCACGTGCAACTGGTGGGTATGTAATTCCTGCTCAGCTTTTCACAGGGATCCAGGCCGCACGCTGAGGACGGTTCGCTTCAACAGATACACTCAGTACACAGGCTCTGTGTGGTGCATCATACAGGGTTTGCTAAAAAGTCTAGCAAGTCATAAATGGGGCCAAGAACCGCCTACTTCCACAAAGAAGGCCGTCTGACTGGCATTTCAAATGGCCAACCACATTTACCTGCCACAAGCCAAACTCAAAAAAGCAAAACTGTGCCAGGTTGTTAAAGATTTTGTTTACTGGCAAACAAATTGAAGGCAACAAACCAGCTGACGCTTTTTTCAAGATTCTGAAGCTTGTGGCCAGAAAAGTGTATACCCTCGGCTCACTGAGTGCCCGGAACTGTAATCCAGACATCTACGGATATTCTTTGGAAACTTTTCCCCCCATTAATTTTCCAAAATATTCCCTTCTGCACAAACAACATCTATGAAAATATCTCCCCGCACAAGAAAATGGAAAAACATGATTTGGCAGCACTTACATGAGCACAGAGGAACAGCAGGTTGTGAGGGTATATCATACACTGCTCAAATACCTCAACAGTTACATGATGAGCACGTGTATGGACGTTTTTCACACTTCCGCTAAGATATTGAACACTGGCAGCGAGTACTCCAGCGTCCATATACACACAAAGAATTCAAGCAAACGTCCAAACCTTCACTTTCACTCATTTACCCCCGATGCGCTTGAAAAAAAAATGGCTTTGTGCTTTTCGCTGAGATGAGGTGAGCATTTGAACATTTTAAGAGGCAGCAGGTACGTCTGTCGTCTGTATCAAACAGTCAGAACACTCGCAAACCACTGGCTGTAAATACCAAAAACATGGGGTCATACCCTTACAATCTGAACGGACTTATCAAACATCTGAAATGTTTGGACAAACTCAGACTCACTCCTGCTGCAGACCACAGCGATGCAGCTGTTCCTCCTCCAGGTACGTTTTAAGAGCTGACTATTAATAACCATATTACTACTATACAGTATATACATGCCCCGATTGTTGCCGGTGCTTGCTAGCCAGTTTATTGGTGCTGTGTTCATTAGGAGCTTAAACAAATTAGCTACCTAGCCATGTGTGAAAAATGTAGCTAGCTACATGTTAACCCAGAATATATGATTAATAAACTGTTCAGATTTGCAGTCACTCGAGTGTTTCAGAACCTGAACAATGTTTTACCGGATATGATGACAGAACAGCGCCAGCATGACAAAAAGTAATCAAATGAAAAAAGACAGACACCAGGATTTATACGTGTGGACTGAAAATGAGGAGGAACCGTACTGCTTACGGTTATACTGGAATATAAAATCTTAGCCTGGGTCTTACCCAAAATCTTATCAATAATAAAACAAAGCAATAACCATTTCATCATAACCATTCCAGACAACACTGATGTTCCCTAAGGATGCTGTCTTGGTGCAGTGAAAAAAACAACCAAAAACCATAATATAAAGCATAAAAATGTCTATTTCTTTGAGAGTGTGTTTTTTTTTTTTCATTTTCAGAAGCTTCTTGTAGGAAAATGCAGTTTTTGTCTGGACAGGAGAACAAAACCCAGAAAACAAGCTACGTGGTGCAAATCTCCGTACGGATATGCGTGTGGACGTGAGATTAGATTAATGTTAGGCCTATTTGATTTCTCTAGAGACGGTAAGGACAGCATAGACAACACCTTGCTCTCCCACAGATACTACAAACGCACTCCTCTTTAACTCTGGATTTAATCCCGTTACTGAAATGAAAGTTGCTCTCGTTGCGCCGGTTCATTCAGAGTGAGCTAATTGAATGGATCAAATGACTGCGGAATACGAGCCAGGTCACGCGTGACACTCTGTTTTCAATCGATCTTCCTTTCCGTGTATTGGAGATATTCTCGGTACGGAGCTTAAGGGTTCGGTGACAAAGTGAGCTTTAACTAGGCTTATCAGCTGCCTTTCCGTATCGATTGTCCTTGAGAGACAAACCGAATTACTCAGATGTGCACCAAAAAAGCTCTCGCTTAACATCATAAATTAGGCTCGCGAATTCAATCAACCATATAGAAGCCATGTGGAGACAAATCCATACAAGAAATATAAATGAGTCAAATAGAAGGCAACAAAGCGCTCATTATCTGATTCACTGAGCCTGAGTAGGAGAGCATATGGCTGCATGGTGTACTGCATGCTCAGAGAAGAAATAAAAAAATTAAAAATAAAAAAAAAAAAAAACCCAAGTTAGCATGTTTTTTAAAAACTGTAACCGTTTAAATTTTATACAACAGTGTTCAAGTTAACAAAAGATGTCTTGAATTTGACTCTCCAGAGTGATTAATGCTCAGATTTATGACAGATCCTTTCACATTCTCGCCTTTCAGCCACAGTCGACAGTTTTTAGAGCATTTTCAGCCATGTTGTGACAACTCGAACAAGGTGTGATATGCCTCCAAAGTCAGAGAATGACCCTGCTAACGGAAATAGACTGTTAACTGTTAACATCTGCTTAAAACCCGGGACACGTGAGAGTCGAACCTAAGAGGGAAAAAAGGATGCCTAAGACAAATAAACAAAATCTAAACCATATGATTTCCCTCCCCCAAGTCGTGCCCAGAAATAGACAGAGAGTGTTCCAGCATGCTTTAGATAGGCTACATAAATTAGCTCAATTGTCCATGGAAGTGGTGAGACAGCTTCCAAACAAATGCTCTTTTCATAGACACTTCTATCTTTAGGACAGGGCTGGTGTCTGTGAGCTAGCGCAGGACGCCCACTTTAATTTATGACCCCTTTCAACCTCAGGAAGCTGGGGGCACCAAAGAAATATCAGAAGACAACATCCTCAGGCAACGTGGCTGTTGTGTGGAATGGTTACGAAGAGACAGGCTGCTATACAGCCCGAGCTTTGTGCTGTTAATCTCCAGAGCTGTCGTCCATCACCTTGGCTCTGTTCTGTCGTATCTAACTGTCCTGCAGTGTAGCTAAAAGCAGTCTGCATGCACAAGTCACTCACACACGCTTCTCTCACTATTCATTGTAATGTATAATTATACATGCACCTAATGCCTAGACTTAAATCTAACAACCTGAGCCTTAACCTCAGTAACCAAAACCAAAACCAGCCAAATGTCCCCACAAGGTCAAAACCCATTCTTTGTGGGCATATTTGGTCCAAACTAAGACATAAAGACATGTCCACACATATTTCTCTTACTACACTTGCGAGGACCATGCATCTACAAAATCATTTTATTATTTATTTAATGTTTCATTTAAATCTAACCCTAACCGTGACCTCAGTAATAAAAAGGAAATGTTTTCCTCACAAGGTCAAATAGTGACACCCCCCCCCACACACACACACACACACCCACACACCCCTCTCTCTCTTTCTTTCTCTCAGTGTGCCCCATTTCTATCTCCTGCATGATGAAGTCGTGTGTAATAGCCCTTAGACGATGGTCAAGGCATGGGTTCTGATAAACCTCCTGAAACTCCGCTCACGTTCCTGGGGCCAAACGGAGATCGGGCTAATGCAGTAGCAGTTAATGGAGCTAAAAGCCCTTCTCTTTTCTCATACGACATCACAAAGAGTAACATGACAGCTTGTTAAGGGTCTCGCCGAGTCACAGGCTGTCACTGAGCCACCTTTTCTTTCTCCTTTACAGCCAAACAACAGTGTGTATGGCCTGCTGTCACCATGGATACAAGGGCCCTCATTACTTTTCCAGTGTACATGCAAAGTGCTTGAGCACATGCACACACACAAACACGTACACACACACACATACACTGAAATAAAAGACTAACATAACCTGTCAGCAGATAGCTGTTTCCCAATGAACTGAAAAGATATTTCAATTCTTTTTCGGCACTGGGAACACGCCATTCACTCGCTCTGTGTAGGAGTTCTGCCAGACCGAGGCTCTTTCTGCTCCTCTCTCTATCAGCTCAACCTTGAGAACATCTCTGCAGCTGTCTTCCCTAAATGACACCTGCCTTTTAGCAACCTATTCACCTCGTTACCTAATGGTTTACACCTATATCTTTGCACAAGCTTCATGACAACCATCCATAACAGGAAAAAGATTCTCAATGGGAAAATCTTCAGCTCAAATATGTTAGTTAACCTGACCTGACACAGCAAAGAAAAATATTTCAGTAAGAAAAGATCAGGACAGGAACCCTTAAGTGTGTTCACGCTTATCTGTTTCTCTGTATGACACTGTGAGAGATCTCGATGCCTTTAAACATATGGAATCTTTTTTTCCCCCGTCTGAAACAAGCACTTTAAGGGGCAGATTTATTAACAGGAGTGCTAATTACAGCCTTTTTGTGATTGTTTTCACTAAGAGATATGGCCAATTCAGTAGATCTACTGAGAATGAGCACGAAAGTGAATACAGATGCACTTTGCCTAATTAACATTTTGCAAGGGAAGACTCAGAGTAGAGATGGAACAGTAGGGGTTTAAACAAAATTTCAGTCTGGTCATCATGAACTTGCTTACAGCAGAGATGTATAGAATTGGAGTGCTTTGGTGCAAAGTCCATCAGAGGCCACTGAATGAAAGGAATGACTCTGTCTTTGGCAGTGATTCATTCAGAAATAAATAAAAATACCGAACCGACCAGAGTAACCTCAAGCTCAGGATCGAAACAGGATCCCACCGAGCTGCCTCAGCTTGTCCGGTCTAGCATCCAGGATTACATGATCCAAAACGCCAATACTCCTGCCATGATTTATTAAGATCCCCCAAAATAATGCTAATTTTCCAAGTGAAGTCTGATCACAGTTTCATGTTATTTTATATATTTTATATACACTACTACTCAAAAGTTTGGACACAGCTTCTAAGTCAATGTTTTTCTTTATTTGTATGACTTTAAAAGAGACTGGATAATGATGGACTGTTGTTTCTCTTTACTTAGTTGAGCGG
>JAQQZU010000011.1:5237516-5263405 GCA_030068025.1 Parauchenoglanis punctatus
TTGTTTACCACATAATTCAGTATATGCCATACGTGTTGCTTCATAGTTTTGATGTATTCAGTAATGTTTTACAACGTCGAAAGCAAAACAAAATAAAGAAAAACCTATGAAAAAGAGTAGGGGTGTCCAAACTTTTGACTGGTAGTGTATGTGTGTGTGTTTGCGCGCGCGTGTGTGTGAATGATATCACATAAAAAAGACAAGGGAATAATATGCAGTATGCTTGACATGTGCGCTTAGTTTGGATAGTAGAAAGTGTGTAGCCTGTAGTGTGTGTGCGGTTCTGTTCATACGAGAAAGCTTTCACGGGTTCACACGTTTTCTCATTTTGAGATCCTGAGTCGTAAATTCCGGAAATAATAAAAATAATAGTTTCATTTTGTCTTCAAATGGGAGAAATTGGTTTCCACAATTTTAATACCTGCCCTTCGGTGGCATTAATTTGCTCACAGATTCGCATTCCTGAAGAGACTCACAGTAAATCTCACAGTAGGGGTTACATTAAGCTACAGGGTGTCCGAAAAGTCAGGAACTGATATGAATATATTAAGCAAATATGTCAATCTGAATATGCTGGGCAAAATCGGCTAAAATTTGAATGATACTGCTCAGCGTGAGGGTGAACATGTAGAGTTGTACATCATAAATCCAAAATGAAACATATATATAGTTTTACTCGTATTGGTTCCTGACTTGGCAGACACCCTGCATTAGCACAGTAACCGCCAGTAATTTTGCATATTCATGACGGGATTTTGCTAATGACATACGCACAATCTTGCATAAACCCTGCTAATAACTCAGCGTGCATCATTTCTTTATTTGTGGCTGTCGAGTGTACGATGTTTTTACAAACATGAGCATCAGGACCTTGCATTTTGTTAATGGCAAAAGATGGTTTGCAGCAGCACAAAGTAAACCTTTACTACTGTGTACCATAAAGCTTCGGTACATTACTGACACACTGCAATTCCTAAGGAAACCCCATGTAGCGCTCCTGCTGCTCGTCTCTCCAGGCAAGCTAAGTAAAAGTCTGAACTTGAAGATATCCCAGGGTGACACAATGCAGCTCCTTGTATGTGGTCGTGTGTAACATGAAACAGCCTGCCAGTCAGCAGAGGAGTGAGAAATCCAGCAAAGGAGGAACTAGAAGGTGAAGACGTGCGTGCAACAGAGCCGTGTCTGCTGAATCACGTAGGTATGAACTCCTGCCCATGCTTTTCCCAACTGCAATGCGCACACACGCACACACACTTGTTCCTAATTCGTGCGCCTCGCACTCCAACTCCCAGCCCCAACAACATCAGATTAACTGTCAGTCAACATTGTTTAATCCTCTTCATTCAAAGGTTTGTTTTTCCTGCATTGGCTGCTTCCTGTGTGTATACAAAAGGCACAAACAAATCCCATTGTGCTGTTTCGTCGTTGTTTATGAAATATCACAGAAGTCTGCAAAATGCAATTACTAAAGTGATGCAGGAAGGTTACACTTGGTTTTAAGACTCTGTAAAATAGAGGTGAATATTACTACTTCATTATTTTCTATACAAAAGGTTATGAGAATATATGATGACATTAACTGAAATGGTTTCCAAATCTTTCGCTCCATGATATTCCTAAAAGTGAGCTGCTCTTAAAAGAAAGCAATCTCCTTCCCTTTTCCAAATGTATTTAATATAACGAGACAGAACTGGAGAAAAGGAGTTAGACTGCAATATTTTATAGTTCTATTGGGTTTTGCTGTTTGGATATCCAAGTTGAAAACAACAGGGGAAAAAAAAAAAAAATGCTTTTTTGGTGACATCACCGAAATGTGTCAGGGAAAGGAAAGTAAACTCCTCCCCTCAGCAGTTAAGCAGCCAATCATGGTCAGCTCTGAATGCGTCCTAAGAAATAACTCGTGCTCTGTTGGATACTTCTGGCTTCTGATTTGTGGCCGTAATCACTTTTAATGGTAATCTGGATTCCGCTGTTTGAGTTTTAGAGGCATGAAATAAACCCACTAGCAATCTTTTCGAGTAGCAGCTAATGACTTTATAAGACAAAATGAGATTGTAAATGAATAGCTGGAGCGATTTCTTTGTATAGATTAAATTTCAGTCTATCCTTGTGGGAAATTCTCATTGAAAAAATATTACTCACATTAATTAACCTTTTCTCAGACACTGTTGTTGTTTTGGCCACATTTGTATCTTGTGGAGCATGTTGCCTGATTACAGTCTAAAACAGTCATTTTTAACCTTCCTAATTGGTCCTTTCAAGACACAAAGAGGAAAAAAACCTAAGGAACTCGGCGCTGCGACGAGCGGAAAGAACCTTGTTAGTGCGTTAGCCTATTTAAATGAAATTAAGACGTGGTGTGAGTGAGTTAAACACCATTATCCTGGTCTTACTGTTGTTCAAAACTATGAGTGCAGATAATTAGCCAGATAATGAACACGTGTTAGCAAACTGTCCAGCCTTTAACAGTGTAGAATCAGGTAGACGTGGGTGTAGCTATTTAGCTATGCTGTTAGGGAAAAAAGGCTTGTTCGGGTATTTTTGCGTTGGTTTCTAAAGAGGTTAGAACTGGAATCCCTCTAAAATCAAGCTTTTTGTTATACGGTGCTTCATAAAAGCTTGCCTCTTGACTGACAAACCAAATAGCATGCCGAATGTAACCTTTTTTTTTTTTTTTATCAGCGTTGCACTTTCTTTCTATGTAGCGAACTTCTTTGTAAGCTACAGAACAGAACCTGAAGGAAGAGAGCAAGAGAAGAACTGACTAGGGACACATAAGGGCTCTTTGTTTGTGTCCAACTGATCAGAAAGGATTTCAAGTGGATTCCTTTTAAAGGTTATGACTAGGAGTGGGAGGATTAAAAGGATTAAAATGTCTCCGTGATCTGGCTTTACAGAGAGATTGCGTGTACGGTGATGCTAAACACATTTTGTCAGTTGTGCTGGAAATGCTCAGACATAGCATCCCGAGCTGTTTCATGAACTAGACGTTACTTTATTCGCTACTCCGGCTCACATTCTCCCTGACAGACACTGTACACGCACAAATAATAATAACCATAACCAAGAGCAGGCAGTTCCTTGGCTGACGTCTCGTCCTTGGACACAAACAATGGGTCTTTGTAAGCTATGCGAAGGCAAGATCTGGAAGCACTGCAAATTTGTTTCAACACCATAGAAACAGCGCTGAAGTGAACGAATCTGTAATATCCACGTCCACAATAAATCTGAAGCCCTCCCGTACTTCTCTACCTGCACCCTCTTGCTGGGGTGCAAAGGGTGCAGTGTGGAAACGTCACACCAAACCTGTTATCATTATTACACAATCAGCTAATCATAATTATTTGAGCTGATTGCCATTAACCTTTAAATATAGCCACATAAATATACAAAATCTGGTTCATTCTCAAGAACTTCATGCATGCAATCAAATCTCCGCACTGTCTCATTTTAGTCACGTTGATCTACGAACTGTGTGTAATTATGTTTTGTTGTGTAACAGTCATATTTAGCTGAACTGCTAAAGCGTGTTATACATGACCAGATTCGTTACACTTTGACAGAATCAAACAGCATTTATTTATTTTCTCTTGCTACAATGCATATTTTCTTGTCCAGTAATCTATTTATATTGCATTTCAGAAATATGTTTTCTATATTTACCCATGTACTGCATGCTGTAACCCTGAGGCAATGCATTAGGGATTTTAAACAATGGGTATTCGGGCTGTATCTGTGAAAATGTGGAAAAGTCACTGAACAAAAATGGTACAGCAAGACAGAGTGTTTGAAAGTGTTTGGTGGCTAAGCAGATGTTATTTAGGAACGCATGAGAAGAACTGCTTTACGCATTAAAACAGGCTAATCTCCGGGGAAGACCTACTACCCCTGTAGAGTCTCTGGCGTTTCCGAGTAGTATCTTCAGAAAGAAATTGATTCAATTATAATCATCTTTGTTCAAACTGGTCAGGATTCATTGAAGGGATAGTGTAGTTATCTAAAACCATTTAAAACCTGACATTAACTCACCTAAACGTTGCTGTACTAGAACCGCATGCTCAAATAAGACTCTGTTCAGTGTTCAATCTGAGGGAAGGGAATTTATTGAGGAAAAGCAGCTGTGGTTGTTTTGTTTGGGTTGGGTCATGACAACGTGAAGCTTGGACAAAATTTATTGGAGAAGAAAAAAACCAAAAAAAAACTGTAAAAATAGTAAACAAATAAAAATATTGACTGAAAATCCAATATCATGGTATCTGTTGAACTTGGCATTAACCAAAGAATAAAGTGGAATCGCATTTCTATGACGTTGCAGTGGAATTAATATTGCAGGCGCATGTCTAACTTTGCTGTGCTGGTGGCACTACAGTGTTTGAGGGGTATATATAACAAAACTGGTGTGCAGGTATCAGAGACTGTCATCTATCACAGTACCAATCTGTATTAAAAATAAATAAATAAATAAATATTAAAGCGCTCTCAGAGACACCCATTGGAAGCCTTATAATAATAATAATAATAATAATAATAATAATATGAGGGTGAGTCAAAAGAAAAACCTTATTTTTTTGCATTTTTTTTCCTGCATGTCTTCACTTCATTCAGTCCATCGCTTAACAAGCATATTTCCCCCTCGTAAGATGAAGAAAGCATACCTTCGGTGCTTGGCCCCCTGATAGGGAAGAAAAAAATCATATACATACTAAAATAAAGAAGAAGGAGATCGAAAAATGCACGTCATTTAATTATGTGATAAGCTGTGGCAAAAAGTAAAGGGCCGATGTATTTAAGATGGGGTTTTACAGAGTAAGAGGGAGTGTTCGCAAGTGTTCCTGGGAAGTAAACAGTGTAATAAGTATGGTCCTTATTAACAGACAATTAAATGCACTTTAGGAGATGAATACTTAGATGTGCAATAACGGTTTCATTTCATTTCCTTACAGATTTAATTTCATTAAATCCATAGCCAATATTCACAGCAGAGAGAAATCTAATATTTATCTGTATTATTAATTTGTGAAACAATTTCCATTTCAGTGTCCTCACAGCAGAGATGCCAAATATAACTGCATACTTTATGATTAAAAGAAATTGAATTATGTTTGCTTGTGCATTTTAAAGGGTAGTATGATGTTTTGAGAACACAAAGGACACCTCGGAGGACTGTTATATGTAATGAATTGTCTTTTTGATTTACAACGTCACATTAAAAGTTATGTACACTGTAAACTGAGGCAACAAAAAATAGCATATAAAAACTCATTAATCTAAGGCATCTGAAAGAAATGATCACGTTTCAATACACAGGACCAAATGTCCAGGGGGTGGAGTCGGACCCGAGTTAAGCTGAGTAGTCTCCGCCCCCCTGAACTTTTGGGTCCACCCAAAACTCGACATGTTAGGGTGTAGGGGTTAGGGCTTGGAGTTAGGGCTGCAGGACAAGTTTAATCAGCTCCAGCTGGACCTCTGGGCCGTTTGGTTCTGCAGTGAGGCCTACCTCATATTTCCAGCACAATACTTCATGTAGTACCGGGTAAGTGTACCATGTCTTCCCCTTGCAATTTAAGAGAAAAAAGAAGTTCATATTTTTAATGTTGATAAAAGGCTCATATTCTGTCTGCACTTAAACTGATATTCTGACAATTATGAGTGGCACGAAATGCACTTAAGAGACAATTACATGATTAATCTCTATTGTTTGCACTGCAATTAATCGTCAGCCAAGTTGTGACAGGCTTATCCGCACCTTCACGAGATCCGAATTTAGCTAATCACAGTGTCTGCTGCGGATAGAACGGTGACAGGTGCTGCTTCGTACAAGCGTGAAACACAAAGTCAGGCAACCCATGCAGGAAACAGCACAAAGATGGACAGAGAGAAGATGTTTTGTTTTTTTCTGACGGTTTCTTTTGGAATGCAAACGCCGCTTAGCTAGAGTATTTGTGCTGGCAGGATATGCACATATTTGCATCATGGCTAGTATCATGCGTTCAGGCTCAGTCTCATACCGCACAAACACGTCAAACAAGCCGCGGCCTGATGATAAAAACCCCCAGTTCACTGCACAGTGTCTAGTTTTTCTGCATAACCGACCAGGATTACATTACAGAGGTGCTGTCGATTGGTATCTACCTTGAGAATGACATTATATCATTAAACACAAGAGAAGATGGTAGTAATGTGAGAAGCATCCCTGTGTGCATGACTTAAAGTGTTTCCTGTTCACTCACATAGCCTATCCTTTGTGAAATATTTACATACTATGCCCACTTATCTATCATTATTGTACTTAAATGCATTTGCACAGCAACTCAACACCTTTTATTTGATGCATACCCAAAGAAATCAAGCATTTTGCTGCTACAGATTAACAGCCTATAAAACTATTTTTGTGTGAGAATGAAATGTAACCGACACTTATTGACATGCCCTGCGCAAACAACACTAATATGGATGTTTATTTGCACCCAGCAAAATGAAAACTGCTGGTACAAAATCTTCCCTCCTGAAAAAAGAGGGTTTTTTTTTTCTTTTCACTAAACAGTTTCTGAAAAGGAAAAATACACAAATAAATGGAATAACAAATCTAAAAGACAGCAGGAGTATAATTGGAAATCTCCATTATGTCTATTGAATACGTAATGAAACCGATCTGTTATTTGGATCAAGAGTAAAAGTGTGGAGGTGGAATAAAGAGCTGTAGTGCAAACCAGAGGCCTGGAGTTCTCATATTCAATATTCAGAATTAAAGATATTCAATGGACTTGTCATTAGTGTCAATAAGGGCTGCAGCATTACCATTTTTTCAGACTAAATGCAAGTGAGTGGAGGTTGGGTTTTTTGGGTTTTTTTTACGATACAGATATTAATACTATACAAAGATGAGCAACCTAGGCCCTCACAACTTCCAATTCAGAACATTTTGTTTGGCTCGGTTAATTAAGGATGTAATGATGACATGATGCATCGACATGACATGATTCTGAGCTTTGGACTGCAACGACCAACACGCATTGTACATCCTACAGTTAAACGACCACATTATAAAAGTTAAAAAGAGCCTTTCAGTAGGGCATCATCCCTGGACCTCTGGGATCTACATCCTGTACACCCCGGCGAAATAAAGCATCTAAGTGCTCGCTGAACTGACCTGCTCTCGTGTGCGAAACGCTCGCTTCACTCCTCAAAGCCTGTGAATACTTTTGTTTGCACGCAATTAACAGCACCTTCAAATGACTGATTGTTTAAACATCATAAAGATGTTTTAAATTTACTTGTATTGTAGGAGGAGGCTGTAGTTAAACCTC
Organism: Parauchenoglanis punctatus; assembly: GCA_030068025.1. Taxonomy (NCBI): domain Eukaryota; kingdom Metazoa; phylum Chordata; class Actinopteri; order Siluriformes; family Auchenoglanididae; genus Parauchenoglanis; species Parauchenoglanis punctatus. The sequence goes on from JAQQZU010000011.1 coordinate 5,244,824, forward strand.
CTGACATTTACCCAGAGAACAGGTTTATTTGTTGGAGTCGGTATGTGTGAGGAATTGTGTAAAATCTGATGAGGTATTAGCAAAGTGTTCATCTTGTTCCTGCAAATAAAAGACTGTTACGTCTGTTTGATTGGTACGTGAATGTTTTTCCGACATTTTTCTTTTTTTTAATACAGGAGATTCCTGATCTCGGCTGACAGGAGTGGAGCTCTATGTGGTCTCTATCTTATACCTCATCCGAATCAAGGTTCAACATTTTGTGTGTTCTGAGGTCATTGCTGTTCCTTACAGTTGTAACAAGTGGTTATTTGAGTTGCTGAAGCCTACTGGCAGTTCAAACCAGTCTGAAATATTCAAACCAGCCCATCTGGCACCAACAATAGCATCAAAGTCCTGATGTTGGAACGCTAACAGAAGCCCTTGACCTGTATCTGCATGATTTCATGCATTGTAATGCTGCAACGTGATTGCCTCATTGGAGAAGTGCATGAATGTCAGAGGTTACAGGTGTTCCTAAGTCGTAAATGAGTGTCCATTCCTTTTCTTTGCATTTATTTCCGTGAGATATAAAGAGGGCCCATCGAGACCGTGTTTGCACTGAGCTCTGTTTTATCAACCCTCACCACATTTTATTAAATATGAAGTGGCAAACAGTATAAGCATTGGGCTAAACACTAAGAGAGTGTGAAACGTGGTGACGCAGGAACCATCTGTGAGTCAGGAATCTAAGAACTAATAAATGGCCGTGAGTCTTCGGGTGGGTAGGATGTCCTTCCTGTCTCCTCTGTTGATCAGAGTTAAGATAGCAAAATCGATGGAAGGGGTCTGTTAGTTCATGTATGTAATTAATGCGTCCCTTCGAGTGCATCCAGTGCCTATGAGCAACGGCTCAAAAAGAAGCAGTGACAGGGTTCATGAAGTCTTTCCTACACGTCTGAAATAAACCTGAAAGAATGTTGGAGTTGGTTTGGTGTGAGATTCCAGGAGTCCAGTTACATAAAACATCTTGCTTAAAAAGGGCTGGCTACACGACTAACATGACTGAATGGTGGAAAGACTTACACTTAATGCTTAACCATTACCTTATATTTCTAAATAAACCAATTCAAAGTCATTGTGTTTGGTTTCGTACCAGCGCTCCATGTTACCACTTGTGAGTAGTGCACTGGACTCTGAACAGAGGAGACATGTTTGTTCTGAATTTGTCACTGAGGATAAGTGGACGCTTCTCTGTCTTGCTTGACAGGAGTGGAAACAGATGCAGCTTTCGGCTGTTGTAGCCCTTCCTCTTCAAGACTCGATGTGTTGTGAGTTGAGCTGCTTTTCTGCCCACCACCATTGTAAAGAGTGGTTATTTGTGTACTGTAGTTGCTTATGTGAGTTACTATAGCCTTCATGTCCGCTCAAACTAGTCTGGCTTCTCTCATCAAGGCATTTCCATCCGCAGAACTGCTGCTCGCTGGATGCTTTTTATTGTTCACGTTTTGATGCAATAATCAGAAGAGTGAGGGTAAACAAAATAAAAAATCTATGAAAGGATGTGAAACCTCTGTCCGCCCTGATGTATCGTCTCTATCCCTGGAGCTTGAGTGCGGTCCAGTGAGCTGCCTTCAGCTGAATCATTTACATAAATGCATGTGATTGGATAAAAGAGGATCCGAGATGGTTCATGTTTAAACAAAAACTAGACTTTCTGACCTACAGCCGACTCTGATACAGTATCACAGGTAAATCAAGTAATACAATAGAAGACTTTGAAAAGACTTTTAACAGAATAGTCTGATGCTCTGTCACATCTATTTACATGAGTTAAAAACTTTGATAATATTAGACGGTTGATTTTATCAGAATGTCAAGACGAGAAATCGGCTGACTTGAGACAGCTATCCTGACCACCTGACACCAAACAATCAAGCTGGTTGGAGTGCACTACAGCTCTATAAAACTCTCATGATTTTATTCCTACTTTGGAAGTATCTCCGTGACGGTGAAATTGCTTGGTGTAAATAAATTGTCATACCAAAGAAGCCTTGTCAAATCTGATGCAATGCTCAGATTGGTGCATTCCCAAAGCTGACTTCCTTTCATGCTGTACTCCAACTGATGGTTTGGAATGAAACAGTAACTAGAAAACATTTTCACTTCCTGCTTTTTTCACCGGCCTTTTATATTTACTGCTTGGTAAAGGAGGTTCAATAGGCTTCTAAAGAGATAATTCAATTGTCCTGTCGAAAAATATGTCATTTTTTAAAAACTCTGCTCACAATGATTATGCCTCCTATAGTCCTGGTGGCAATTAGCCGATTTGTAATAGCATTTGATTGGACTGTAATTTGTTTCTTTCCAAAGACTCTGGTCTCGTTAAAAATACAGACCGAGTGGGTTCAGGTCAGCGTTGGGTCAGTATGTTAAAGCAAAACTGAAATCTGAGGGTTTTCTTTATTGTTTTGTTTTATTGCAAACACTACCATTATAGAGCTATTCAAACAACATGTGTTGCCTGCAGATCTGATGGAATGAGGTCTCCAGTCTAATTATTCACACTTCCCAACAGGCTTCTGCGCCAGGGCTGTTTCATGTCATCTAAGTGGGGGGGCATATTTACATGTGTGTGGCTGAAGTGGAGTGCTCTGCGGGTTACAGTAGTGGGAGGTGAAATAAACACAAGGCAACAGTATTTCCAATCAAATAATACCTTTTTATTCAAATCTGTGTGCGAGGAAACAGTAAAACGTAATAGTCCTGCCAGGAATCAACTTCATTATTATTCACAACATAATATGCCTATTTGCAATTAAATTCTTCGGTCTCTCATGGTTAATCATCACGGTAAATATTTGTACCAGATTATGACGGCCCGGGAGTTTCACGTGGCATTTAATGGAGGCACGCAACAATATTTTTTTACTTTGCTTTACCTTTTTTTTTCTACATGAGCTATAATAATAACAACGATAATAAAAATAATAACAATAACAATCTAAAAAATAGCAAATTGCTATCACTTTAGGCCTTGACTTGGTAGCGAAGTGTAGACACTGGAGAATAAGGGGAAAGGAAGCGCATGTGTACTCAGTACTCAGTGCTCGCAGAACTGAACTGCTCGAACGCCTGGCAGTTTCTCTGCGTGCTTACTTCACTGCGCATCAATACATTAATTGTATGCACACAATTCACGGCACCGTGTGACCATTTTTATTGACCAGTCCTGTCCTCACATTTTCATGCCATATCCTGACAAAATATACTTTTAATTACATTTTTTTATCTTCACATAGCCTTGATTAATTATGATTATAGGATGCTTTTTGAATAAGCCATCATAATATCCCCAGCGTGGCTCAGCTGCCATGTTTCAAGAACAATCTCACCTATGCTAGGTGAAATAAATGTGGTATTAATATAGGATATCACATCAGCCAGCATGTTCTGTACTTCAATTATGTTCATGAGGGAATGGTAGTGTCTTGCTATAATTTGCATTAAATAAATTTTTGCTTGAAACCAACGGTAATGAGTTTTTCACCATCACTGGGGGCTGTTGCCATGGTAATTCAGTTACCAGGCACAGGCCTAGCCCAAGCTATGTTTCTCAAAATACCACTTATCTCATGTGTTTTCTTAGATGTTTATGAGGAGTCAATTGTCAGGTATTTGTAACAGCCACGGTGTAAAGTTGTACGGTTTCCCAACATAGAAAAATCTTCCGGACACAGTAAAGATTATGTCTTCCGGTTTGTCCTTACATCACCCCGGGATGCACTTCAAGGGATCAAACCACCCTGGTGTGTATTATTTTCGTATAACGGCGCAGTCAGTTGTGTGTTATTCCTTACATATATTAACTTTTGCTCATTTTCATGAAGGATGCCAATATTTCTGGAGAGCACTGAATATATAGTTATATATAGAATGCTATAAAACAGCCATGCGTTTTCAAACTCACACATAAGCTTTGAAAATAAGAAAATATGTTATATACACTTGAAAGTGTCCCGCAGTTGAGTGTGGAAAGCTGTATCTCCTCAGTAACAATACAAAGCAGGAAGCATGCTGAATTCGTGTCCACACATGACCCTGGGTCTCAGACAGTAAAAGACAGACAGACACAAAGCGAAGCAGAAATGAAGAGAGTCTCTCAGTGGCATTTGTGTTTATCTGGGTGTCTGCATGCACTGTGGTGTCTCTGTATTAAAAGAGAAGTTATTGGAGAATGGGTACAGGATATGAGTAAGACAGGGGGTTGGAAAAGGACCAATTTAAACGACAGACCTTGAGAGTGTCTTTCATTCTGCGTCCAAAGATAAGCAATATATGCTGTTGTTTTGGATACCATCCACATACTGATCCGGTTAGGCATGTTGTGGATTGAAATGTTCATGGTATGACAATCCTTATATACGCAACAAAAAGCAAAAGAAAGCAAGACTAGGCAAGGCTGCGTAGCATTTGTCACACACGTGTCAACGGCTTTTCAATAACGGCAAGGCAGTCATTTATGTAGGGTCTAAAAGATACATCCTTCTTATTGGAGCTCATTGACATATTTAGCATATTTAGCATACAGTGCTGTGACACTGGTGGATAGCTAGCTAGCTAGCTAAGCAAAGAGCATGTAGTCATGTAAATAAACGATATAACAGTCAAAATAAATATAGCCCTGGCCGGGGTGTACCGCGCCTCTCGCCTGAAATCAGCTCCAGCTTCCCCGCGACCCTGACAGATAAGCGGTATAGATAATGGAATAAATACGGCCCGTACACATTCATGCCACAGTACATCCTCTCACACATTCATTTAACTTATTTAAGTTATTCACTGCAATAATATTTCAAGTATGGACAAACACCTTTATGAAATGACATTACTTTAGCTAGCCTAACTCTACTCTCAGCTACTATTGGGAAATGATGCGGAGGTCGGCTACCTGCAAACAAACTCAGCAGATACCTATGAATCAATCACGGTTCACTTGCTAATGTACCCTAGACAGATAAGCACAGAACATGCGTGCATATAAGTAAATGACATAATGCTTGAGATAAATAAGGGCTTTATGTGGCTACAAACATATCTGGATCACAATACATCCTTGCACCCCTTTATTTAACATAACCCCTTTATTATTCTCTACAACAATATTTCAAACGACAACACACACCTACATGAACCTACGCAACCATACCGAAATGATGGCGGAGGTGAGCCTGTTTACAACTCTTCCAAAATAATGTGGAGGTAGGATAGTTTGTAAACAAATGCAGCAGATGCATGTATATCACAGACCATCCCTGGTATCATTCACTACTTGCTAGCTAAGGGTAGCTAGAATGAAATTCGGCTAGCTGGTCTGCTTGCACGTTGCACATGTCCCATTTCAACAGGCAGGCAGGCAGTCAGTCAGTCAGTCAGTCAGTCAGTCAGTCAGTCAGTGAGCGTAAATGCCTCTTCTAGGCCGGCCCACAGGGTGGTCTGGCAAAAAAAAGATCAAATCCAGAAATTAGTCTTCTTTTTTAGAATGGCATTTTTGCGATGACTTTAGCATAAATAATCTTACGCTGACAGTATTTATCATGTCGCTGTTATAAGCTGAAAGTGGCTTTGAGGAAAGACTGCATGCTGAGTTAAAAAAAACTCTAACTGGTCAATTTTGCAGTTTTCTTCTGGGCATTTCATAGCTTTGGCGTATGAAAAAGTTATGAACATGCTAGGAGTGGCAGTAGAGGTAGCAATGTAATGTGTTTACAGCAGTAACAGCACTGCCAACGGTTTTCACTGCAGTCCACATCCCTTTACAGAGACAGGAAAATTGCTATAGCCTGACTCAGTGTGAGACCAGACAGAGGGGGTTGTGAAATTTTGGGGGACAAAAACACATCCTAATCTGTATTCTGAAAACTCAACAGTAAGGTAACAATCTGATCATACCCTGTGATTAACTATGAAACCATGACACCGTGACAACCCTAAATCTGATACTAGTTTGTTTTCTTCCACACAGCTAATCTCCTTGGATTTTCACACTAAACATTCTCTAGAGTTTACACAGAGTGGTGTAAACAAAAACCTCCGGTCAGCAGCAGTTCTGCTGGTGGAAACGAGCACCATGTTGATGAGAGAGGTCAGTGGAGGATAGCCAAATTGGTTCGAGCCAACAGGAAGGATGCAGTAACTCTTTACAACCGTGGTGAGCAGAAAAGCATCCCAGAACACACAGAATGTCAAATCTTAAGGTGGATGGGCTGCAACGGCAAAAGACCACATCAAGTTCCCCTCCTGTCAGTGGAAAACAGGAATCTGAGGCTAAACTGGGCACACAAACACTTGAAGACTGAAGAATACTCAAAACAACACTCATGTCTCATCTCATCTCTGTCAGAGATTTCTGCATATTTTTCCCCATTCTGATGTTTGATGTGGATATTAACTGCAGCTCTTGTGTCACAGCTTGCCGGATGGGATAAATGCACGCATCAGCAAATGTACAAATGTTCCTATTCAAGTGGTCAGTGAGTGTGTATTAGGTAAGGTATAAAACTCTTTGTTTTGTATGGTTGTTTTACACAACTCTCAATGTTGAGTTTTCCCATTACATATTTAATTGAAAAAATGAAAAGACCAACCATCCATCTACATTATTTAGTTGCCATCGAGCTACTTGTTTGTTTTTTCAGCAGGCCAACAAATTAGAGCTGCAACAAGCTATTTAACTTTAATCTATGTGCAGCAGAGAGAGTGTCTCAAATTGGGTGCGTCTCAAATCAACCTCGTTAAATTTGTAGCAGTTTAACTGTACATTCATGTGTCTAATTATCATTTCTCATGTGAACGTAGACTTGAGTTAATCATGGAGTAGTGTTAGTTCTCCTGATTTTAAGATCTGAGAACTTCAGATGGTACCTTTTGGTACCTTTCAGAATTCATCCTGCTGTCTCCAATCACATCATTAATACAGACAGAGTGAGTGAGTGAGTCAGTGAGTGAGTGAGTCAGTGAGTGAGTGAGTCAGTGAGGCGTCCAAGCAGCCAAACACGACCGTGCCACTGTGTTGATGAGGTGCTGTGCTTCGGCTCATGAACGCTTCCCGTTTTGCTTCACACATCCCTCTTTTTATCAGTCAGGTACAGGTTAATCTTTATCTCATCGGCACATATCCCAGAATTCAATAAGAGTTTTTGTGCACGTTTTTGAAAACCTGGCGATTCATTTCTCAAGGCTGTTACCTCTTGTGCTAAACGCACAGATCAGCCTGGGCAATTTTGGTCTTAATCCCAATCCATAACACATATACACTTTATTTCAGGACAGCATCTTGTCCTGTAACAGTTTTCCTCCGTGACTCCTTTCTCTGGTCAATCACAGTTCACTACTATAATTTATCAAAACCCAGCAGATGTTCATTGGGACATTTGTGCTTTTTAACAAAGTTGGTTTATTAGCTCTATGATAACCTGCTTTACTAGACTTGGCACGTTTCTTCTATTTGAACACCACATCCTAAATATTTCCTTAGTTTTCTTGTGTACCGAATTAATAATGAAATAATTGAGCAGCCAATTTACATATAGTTTTGTGAAATTGATAGAATGCTAGTCTTGTCAGATTGCGTGCAATATGAGCGTCATACTGTGATTGACAATCGTTTCTCATGTGGCTTTGGAAGGGTGAGGTTGTGGGGGAAGTGGGGGAGAAAGTGTGGCCAGACATATATCACACATGTTGTCTACTCACTCCAGTATTACAGTACAAAAAATACAGAAAGCTGGTTACAGGTCTGCTGTAGTTGCTAGGCCCTTTCACATTTAGTTTCTTTTTTCATTAGTTACCTGTTAACAGGGTCCAAGACGCTTGCAGAACTGAAATCAGGATTGTAAATAAACTTAGCGACTTATTAGCTGGAACTAATTCTCAGTATAAAATTGATATAAATGTATATAAACTACATGTTCATGTGCTATGTGTTGAATAGCAGCGGAACTACTTACTGACTTCTTGTGTGGTGAAGACACCCTGACGGAAAAAAAACCCCACATTACTTAATTTTCTTAATTTAAACCCCTGTTCGGGTTTTGTGAGTTAAGAAATTCACAGCTTTATCTGTCAAGTACGGAGAAAGGAATCAGATACTGTGTATTCAGGTTTGAATAGGATACAAAATAAGGTGGAATGCGGACACACATTATTAAACACAATGTTTTTGTTGATCTTAAAGTTGCGGACACAATGTTTTCCAACAGACATTTAAATCACCCAACTTGATAGTCATCACAATAGTTGGAATCTAATCGTGATTCCTGATACTCATAAATCCTCAATCGTCCCTAGCCTTCAGCATCACCAAATCTGACAAGCTGCTTAAAGACAAATTTATTTCATGAACACAGTAATATTCTTGCTCTTTCGGTCTTTCAGTTCTTTCAGCGTTGCCCCTCAAGGTACCAGTAATAAATAATAATTTTGTGAACGGTGTGTGCTTTCAACCTCTGCAACTAAATTAAAAAAAAAATCACAGGCCTCCTTTGAGAACCACTGTACAACAGTAACAAAAATCAAACCCTGTAAAAAAAAACAAAAAACAGACCCTTTATAGTTCATTTGAAATGTTCATTGGAGTCACCAGTGCTTCTTTACTACAACACCCTACAACAGCATCTGTCTCCACCCACTCCACCTAGCTTCAAATCGGCTTGCTCGATCTGTCAGAACAGAAACCAGCAACATCATTCTATGGTAAGATATTTTCCATCCCCCCTAAACTGCCTAGTAGAGTCTGACAGACTGCATCTATGCAGCTATTGAATGTCACGCATGCCATCCATCTCAACCTCGACAGCACAGCAGGGTGTGGAGGGAATATAAGATTAAGAACACAGAGGTGCCTCAAGGTGCAACACTAAGAACAAAGCTGTTTGGATCCTTAACGCCAAAGCAACTTATTACAGGCTGAGTGTCTCTGCTTCAGCAGACGAGTCGAGCTAAAATATATCTTAATCTTTTTAATCTTGTTGTGGGTCATGGGCATTAGCAGGCAGCTGGAAACGTTCAGGTGGAGCTAATCTGATCTATGAGTGGCACATTATCGCTCAGATGAGCGGCACTTGCTAGCCTAGGGGAGATCAGATATCACTTAGCAGGCAGAGCTGCTCTCTGAGCCACCGCAGTGTGCCTCCATCCAACGAGACACAAAGACTGCCAGGCAACAACAACCCCTCTCTACACCAGAACCCTACTATGGTGCACACAAGATGGCACTGACGGTGTGGCTTGCTAAGACGGCCTGGGGCAGGGCGGTGCAGCTGGCACAGGAGTGCCTCCATGCTGCCTTCAAAGTGTGGCCCACGATTAAATACTCTTCCCAGAGTGCGCTCGAAAGAAGAGAATGATTTATGTTCACTGAATCTGAAAGGTCTCCAAGCACACAGTGTAGGCCAAATCTCCTCCCTGCTGAGAATTTGTTTAGCTGAGATGCTAAATCTAATGTTCTTATGTGCTTAAGTTTACTAACTACTGGCAGAGAATGTTCCGGGCACAGAGAAATTCAAATAAAAATATTTTTAGACTTGTAAACAGGATGTAGGAAGCAACATGTCATTAGGCAGTTCTCCGTCAGGTATCTAAATGACTCTGCAGCAGCAGTTTGGAGATAACTGGGGAAGCTGCTAATTGGATCCCGGCGTGTCACATGACTGCGTCTGAGAGCATGTGGACTGACAAATCGCTAGCAATCATTCTAGCAGAGGGAGGTCATTCCGCATACATCGGTGTCGAATTAACGTTGTAGAACGAAGATGGATGCGCAGCCAGTGGCAGGCAGTTTACAGCGTGGCATCAGGCTGATGTAATAAAGCTTATTAAATGAATAGACGGAGCTAAAAATGAATGGGCACAGATGGGCAGGAAAACAGCAGCACTGGGTGGCCATGCCATGCAGTTCGTTCAAGCAAGCATAAACCGTATAGATGTGGAGGGAAACTGTCACGCAGGGAATGCCAGACTGGCATCACCAGACTCGCTTGGAGGCAGATGATGGTGTAGCCAAGTGTGACCATTTGGTGGTGGCAGGTGAGGCAGAATCCCAGCTCGGAGACGACGGACAGCTAGACAGCTGCTAAAAATCACTGGATATACACGCCGCCGTCAGTTCAGCACCCATCAGTCTGACATAAATCTTCAGTTAGGTGCTGCACACCAAGACTGACGGCCTGAGGAGGCACTGGAGTGAGCAATGCTTAATCACACTGCCTCTATTGTTCTGCCATAGTCGAGGCCACAGTGTCCCCTACAACCCCTCCATATAGTGAGTGCCCCCTCTTGCTCTCTCTCTGTCCCACAAATTATTCCTCAACTTTCCTCTCTCTCTCTGTCTCTATCTTTCTAATCTGTGTCCCCTGCGTGGTGTAGAGAGGTCAGTGACTCTGGCTGCCGCAGTGTACGGTTACATACTCCTGAAGCTGGCAGGAATAACACCTCCGCTCTATTGGAGCTAGCCCCGTGAGCTTGCTCATGCACACACACACACACACACACACACACACACACATATGTCCCAGTCTCCCTCAGGAGAAAATATAGAAACAAGTGCTCTATTTTTCATTTTAGGCTACGGTTCTTCAAATAATTGTTTTCTGGACAACTGTTCAATATCTGGCAGGGCTCCCTTGAATATGTCTATGCATCCTGGACATGCAGTCAGCTTGCGGCTTGTGGCAATTTTGTGATAACAAAAGGACACATGATATGCAAAGCTGGCCTGGTTCAGTCCATCTGCTAAGCTGGGATCAGGTCACATGGCCCAAGCTGTAGGTTTAGCAAGTGCATCCCACATAGGGAAAGACAGTTTACCCCCTCTCTGTCACTTTCTCTCTCACTCACTCTCTGCTAGCATCTGGCATCCTGATGTGCTTGGTAATGCCAGATAATTATCTACATTATCTGTTACTGCTTACCCATTTTACCCACAAACATTCTGAAGGAGTAGTGAGCTCCTTTAATTACCTACTTCCTCCTACATTCCCACAGGAATCGCCCGAAATAAACTACGGATTCGTCATAACGCAGGCCGTGGTCATACTGCAGCATAAGTAGAGTGGGCAGAATCTTATAGACAGACCGATGTAATTTGGACAACAAGATGTAAGCCACTGAATAACACACTGCTTGGGCAATTTGTGAGTTTGACCTGGACCTTCATTAATGATAAGCACTTCAGTAGCCTTAATCACCATGCTCATGCCATCTACCCTGGATGTGCACTGGGTTTCAAATCACGTCTTCAGCCTTGGGCACATTAACTATAGATTTGAGTAAACATCGCTAGCTTCGATGATAGAAATGGAAAAGAATCGTTGCCTGGAGGTGAAAAAGACAGACGCTGATGACCTCAACAATGACCTTTTTCCCAATCATCATCTGGAGAAGCAATGAATTGCTTTGTTTTTTTTTTAGGCTGAGTCATGCGTCAGGCTAGATTAAAAAGATACCGTACCACTGGGCTCTGCATTGCCCTAAGAGACACACTGGTTTGTGTGTGTGTGTGTGTGTGTGGAGAAAGAGAGAGTGAGTGAGAGCGACCTTGATGTTCAGGGACAACAGACTGTGTGTGGGTATTGTGGGCTGAAATGGTGAGCACATGGCCTGTGACCACAGCCAGACTTGAGTTCTGAGCTCAGGCCCCCGGAGTGGCTTTTACAGACATCAGTAATTACCACCGTCAGCTCACACTTACTCTGGTGATGGTCACATGACACCCCCCTCAGTACTATGGCTGCTCCTCTCCCTTATCACGACTGCTGCAAAAAAAAAAAAGCTGGAAGAGTGAAGCTCAAGAGATATTGTAGGCATGGGCAGCCTTCTGCAGAAAAGAGGGGGGTGTGTGAGCATCCAGAATGCATGCATTAACTACTCTTCCAGTGTCAGTGAGACGCAATGGAACTGCAGGGGGAAAGAAAGAGACAGAAAAAGAGAGCGTGAGAGAGAGAGAGAGAGAGAGAGAGATGAGAAATGAGAAAGACTAAGAAATGCATGTTTAAGAGATCTGTGTGCAAGTGCTGAAAAAGAGAGAGAGAAGCAGTCAAAACACATAAAGAACTCTCCATATGGGTAACACTGAACGTGAGATGTTTTCCTCATACTGCTGAACACAAAGAGGGGTAGGAATTGAGTGAGATGTGTACAAGCTGTAGTGCTCTCCAAGGTAATTTTGTGCCTTAGGAGCTGTCAGTGTAGGCTTAGAGACTTTGTTTTACGAATGTTTGAGAAACAAGCTGAATGTAATGCTCATGTTGAAAGCGAGAGACAAGCATGCAGTCAAGACGTCTCTCCATATGGGTGGGGCTGAACATGAGGGGCTTTACTTACAGGTGTGGCTAAAAATAAGGCCCTGTCTTAATGAGTGGTGCTGAAAAAGAGAATCAGGAAGGGAATTGGACAAGTAAAAAGCTTTCAATTTATGTAATACTGAGTCATATGAGCTGTCCATATTAGAGGTTCTGAACATAAAGGCATTTCCTTTTGGGTGGTTCCAAAGAGGTAGGTTTCTAAGGGGTGCGGAAAAAGAGAGACAGTCATGAGTTGCCTCAAAACATATAATACAGAACCTTATGAGTGGTTAGTTTTCGTGATAGAAATTGTGAAGTCTTATTCTTATGGGTGTGGCCAAAAATAAGTAGTTGTCTTAAAGGATGGTGCTGAAAACACCATGGAGACAGACATGTAGTGGGGAGCTTTCCATATGAATCTTAATAGCTCTCCTTATGGGTGGTGCTAAAGACAAAGAGCTGCCCGTGTTGGTAGTGCTAACCACATAAGGTGCTTTCCCTAAAAATGGTATCTAAAATAAGTAACAGTAACTAATAAGTAATAGTGTCTTTATGGGTGTTTCTTAAAAACAGATCTATGCATGTAGTTGGTGGTGTTAAACTCGAAGAACTCTCCTTATGGACAGTACTAAACATGAAGAGCCACCTAATGGATGATGCTGAAAAAAAGAGCTGTCCAAATGGGTGATGCTGAAAAAATGGAACCGTTCTTGTGGGTGGTGCTAAAAAAAAAAAAAGCAAGACAGACAGAGAGACAGGCATGCATGGGAAAACGAGTTTCCCATATAGGTAATACTGAACTTTAGGTGCTGTCCTTATAGGTCTTGCTGAACATATAGATGGTGATAAAAATAAAACTGTCTCTAAGGGTGATGCTGAAAAAGAGGCACGGTGTGCCTCTACATAGGTAATACAGAAGCTCAGGAGCTGTGTGCTTATGGGTAGTGCAGAGTGTAAGGGGCTTTCCTTATTAGTCGTACTAAACATAATGAGCAACCCTTCTGAGTGATGAACATTTTCCATATAGGTGATGAAGAAGATAATTAGCTGTCTTAATGGGTAGTGCTGAAAAAGAGAGACAAACAATACTGAACCACAGGAGTTGTCTTTATTGGTGATGAGCTTACGGATAGTCTTGAACATGAGGAGGGTCTTCTTGGGTGAAGAAAGAAGAGAAAGAAATATTGTAAGACACAGTAGGTAGGTTGATAATGCTGACCCTCAGGAGCATTTAGGTTACATTTATGGAATGTAAAAAGTTGTACATCATGCTGTTGTGTAAAAAGAGACACTGAGTTGAGACACATCACCACAAGAGATCACCACATGGGTCCTTACAGCTCCTGCTGAACATGAGGAGCTGTCCTTTTTGGTGATGCTGAACATGAGGAGCTGTCCTTATACGTGGTTCTGAACATGAGGAGCTATCCTTATATATGATGCTTAACACAAGGAGCTGTTCTTACAGGTGGTGCTGAACATGAGGAGCTGTCCTTATAGGTGGTGCTGAACATGAGGAGCTGTCCTTATAGGTGGTTCTGAACACGCGGAGCTGTCCTTTTTGGTGGTGCTGAACATGAGGAGCTGTCCTTATATGTGGTGCTGAACATGAGGAAGCTCTCCTTGTGGGTGAAGAAGAGAGATGAATACTGTAAGACATGGTAGGTAGGTAAAAAAAAGCTGTCTACAGTATATGGGTTGTGTTTAAAAAGCAGGATATGTTTGCGAAAGTTTTCCAATATGTTGTTGTCTAAAAAGAGAGACATTGCGTCAAGACATATGAAGACATCACCACATGGGTGGCTCTCCTTATGGTTGGTGTTGAAAAAATTAAACAAGTAAATGAATGAACATGTAAAGAGCTCTCCACATAGATGACAGTAAACTTGAGGAGATGTCCTAATATGTGGTTCTGATCATGAGGAGCTGTCCTATGGGTGGTGTGGAACATGTTGAGCTGTCCTATGGGTGCTACACGATATGTGGAATTGTCTTTATGGGTTTTGATGAACATGAGCAGCTGTCCTGTGGTTTGTAATAAATATGTGGAGCTGTCCTAATGGGTGGTGCAGAATGTGAGCAGCTGTCCTGTGGGTGGTGCAGAACATGAGGAGCTGTCCTATGGGTGGAACTGAATATGTGGCGCTGTCCTTATGAGTGGGGATGAACATGAGGAGCTGTAGGTGGTGCTGAAAAGAAACAGCCATGCAGCAAGACATGTAAGGAGCTGTGAGAAATAGGTGCTCTTCTACACAAGCCAGTCTAGCAGGAATGAATCAGAGCTGTGTGTGTGCGTGTGCGTGTGCACACACGCATTGTTGCTATCCTCCTCTTTCTGCCACTACCTCGGCACGTAATATTATTGACTGAAGTATAGGAGTTACATGACTAATAGCAGGTCATATTCTATATATAATAGCAATAGTGCAATCTGTGAAAGTGAAATATTATATGCTTGTCATTATGTTCAATCTCATTATTATGTGCATTGATTTCTTCTATTCATTTGCCATTCAAATGAATACAGTCAATCAGTATTCTGCAAAGTCACTCATGAGCACAAAATTGCCAGTAAAAAACAATAGCACGAAGGAGATTAGGAAAAAGAATGGCTATTAATTATGCAGTAAATTTGATAACGCATCAATTTTCCATAAGTGGGTCATCTCTCATCCTTAAACAGTGCAATTGAAACATGGCGGGAACATCCCTCATCGTTGCTCTTTTCCCTTTAGAATGGCTCCAGCAAAGGACAGGAGTGAAGGGCAAAGAACAAAGACGCCCTCGCTCACACAGTCCTTCACACGCCAGATGCTCACTCTGCTTACACACTCTCAGTATGCAGAGGGGGAGAAAAAAGCTCGCTATCTGTCCGTCAAGGATGCGCTGCTCCCGTCACTCGCTTGCTTCGCATGTGGAAGGCCAGAGATGGCCGGTGAGATTCCTTATCAGTTTGGGGTGATGAGATTTGGGTTCAATCCTGACACTCAGAAGAGGTTATTGATAATGTTTAATCCCCTTTTCACTGAACTAGTACCTGCTCCCAGCTTCAAGTCATTATGACAGACCTTAGGCTACGAATGTGTATTATCATGTAATGCATGGCAATGAAAGTTTCATAAAAAAATATAAAACAGTCTCACTGACACTGTGCAAAATACAATTTTATAACAACAAATTTGTCATTTTAAAATAACACATTTTTTTGCTTTGATTTAATTTAAAGCATGCGCAAATTTTTGTGATGCAGTGAACACAACATAAAGCTAACAGATGTTATCAATTTTTGCATTAGCTTAATGTCTGCATTAGCCTAATGTTCTCATTTGCTTATTTTTTGTAACACATAAACAAACATTAAATCTGTCTAATAATTATTATGCTTGTTGGCATAGTAAGCAGAAGTCATTAAAATCACCAGATGGAAAGTCTTAGCATGGCTGAGAAACATGCAGGTGAAATGTTGTCTACACTTTGTTCAACCCTACAAGAGTGTTTTCCCTGGAAGACAACACTTAGCTTTACAAAGAACCCTGAAAGAACCTGTTTTTAAGAGTAAATATACCAGCTGCTGTAGGCCAGTACAGTGCATCACTAACTTCATTAATTATATGCACACAGCAAATACATAAACATATAAATACTTTTAAACAAAGAAAAACAAAGAAATATTGCCGCTGCCAGGCACAAGCAGAACTGTAGGTGAATTTTCCCCTACACACAAGCTGCTCCTGCTAGTTGAGGTGATGTTAGCAACAATATGGCAAAATATATTAGGATACTTGAAGACATTTGTATTATACACAATATTTATCCCATGTTTAGGTTTGCTAGGAAAGTGCCAGAAAAACAACAGCAACATAAGCACTTTGTTTCTTATTCTCAGCAACAGTTTATCAACACACTGAAAATTGTTTATTTTTCCCCTCTGTCTTTATTGTGATCATTCTTATTTTAATTGCTTATGATTGTGAAACTGATCATTTACTTAACCTTTTCATTGTTCCTCTTTAACTGACTTTCATTACAAAAAAAAAGAAATGCAGAAAAACTACACTTATAGTCTAATAATACTTTCCTGCAGACTACATTGCTGTTCCATCTGATTGGTCGGCAGGTGTTGGCTTATTTTCTACAGCAGCAACTCTGGCAGTACTGCTAGTACTAAAGTACTTTAGTGCGGCCTAAAATATTCATTCTAATACATTATTGTTTCTATGGCAACACATTAAACGTTGCATGGCAGATGCTCACATGAACAGATAAAATTTAAAAATGTGCAAATGTTGATATGGAGAACTTGTGAAGATTGATTTGGCTTTTAAGCATTTCTGAATGGCGTCTCCAGTGTCAGTGCTTTATAAGAAATTGGAATCATTGACATTATTGTAATCGTTCACTGTGGTATAAGAAAAATAATACATTTCCAGACCTGCTGTTATAGGAAAATAATCAAATCTGTGGTGGTAATGGCATCACACCACCCTGCTCTTGATTATTTTCCTGTTACAGCACAGAGTTTTATCCCTCACAGAGTTCAGTTGTGATGTCACCCTATTCTATACTATTCTATTCTACTGAATACTTCACTATATTATTATATACCATTCTATTCTAATACACTGTAAACTATTCCATTTTATAGTATTTTATGCTAATCTATTCTACTGTATAATATTCAATTATATTCTGTTCCATACTAATCTATTCTAATATATTCTCTTCTGTAGTATTTAATTTTACCTTATTCTATTATTTACTATTCTATAGGGTTCTATTCTATTGTATTCTACAATAATATATATATATTATTGTTACAGTTCTAAACTATTGCATTTTTTTTTCTATTGTATTCTACAGTATTATATTTTATTCCACTCTAATCTAATCAATTCCATACCTTTCTGTTCTAATCTACTCTATACTATACTACAGGGCTGGATGATATGGACAAATTCTTAGGCCTCAATATGGATAATATCATATCTTGAAATGATATCACAATATACTAAGTTTCTCTTAAATTAATGAAAACATATCTTTAAAAAAAACTGCACACGTTAATTTTTGATCATTATGTGAAGTAAACACCAGAGGAAGGCACTTTTTCTTTTCTCCTTTTATTTGGAAGTGACATTGAATAGCATAATATGACACACTACAAAGCTCATCTTCAGCTTTGGTCTGCCATTCTCTATATGAGCAGAGCAACTCAACTTTAAAATGTTTCTGACTTGGGTGGTTTCATGGCCAAGTCTTGTCCATAACATTTTATAGGATAACTCTACGGTACACAAACAATGTTGATGCAACAACATCCAGTTTCTGAGCAAAGCTTTTTGACATCTGTGTACAGTGTGATGAACAAATCCTGCCACTTTGTTACTTTGAACAATGAGTCCAAATGTCATATCCATAACACTGGAACTACATCATTACACACCTTGGATCCCGAGGATTCTGATTCATTCTCTCAAGCCAGTTATCTCCACAGTATAAATCAAGGCCACGTCTTTACAGATGAAAGTTGTTACGGCACTTATTTATTTCCATCACTGCAGCATCTTATCATATGGAATGCCCTTCTCAAACAATTCCTTTAGAGAGCTTTGAGCTTGTTTGCTTTTAGATTCAGTTCTTGGCTTTGTAGCTCATATCTTTTTGGCTTGTGTTGTAAGCCCTTTTGTGATTTTTCTGTAGGTGATAAAAGAAGTTTGTCATGTTCACTTCTGAAGCAGGGACTGGTCTGCATGTGTGCATTCATTACAAATCACTATTGATTGCTGCCTGATGTGCCTGATGTGTTATACCCAAACCAAATCCAAATGACAGAAGTACCTCCCTTTTCAGGTATAGGTTCCTCGACCTTTAGTTGGGCTGATGCCTGTTCTGTACTGAAGTATTATAGGGATTTTCACTCTATAACAGTTTCTCTGGGTTTTTTTGGTTACAGCACACCACTAGTAGCTCCCAGTTCTGACCTTAGTGGTACAAATCAGATGCTCAAAAGTGGCTCTTGCAACATTTGTCATATAGATAATATTGGAAAATATCTAGCAATAAACATTTTTCTATTGACCAATTAGATGCAACATCATATGCATCTACTAAATATTCATCACAGCCCTACTAAACTGTTGTATTGTATCCTAATCGATTCTATACCACACTATCCTAATCTATTCCCCTAATCTATTCTATACCACACTATCCTAATCTATTCCCCTAATCTATTCTATACCACACTATCCTAATCTATTCCCCT